>JANAVB010036444.1:0-83866 GCA_029216955.1 Iris pallida | reverse complement strand
AACTACCCTACCCACGACCTGGAGCTGGCAGCAGTGATTTTTGCTTTGAAGCTGTGGAAGCATTATCTGTATGGTGAGAGGGTGGAGATCTTCACAGATCACAAGAGCCTTAAGTATGTGTTCACTCAGAAAGAGTTGAACATGAGACAGTGCAGATGGCTGGAGTTGATGAAGGATTTTGACATGCTACTTTAGTATCATCCAGGGAAGGCCAACGTGGTTGTCGATGCCTTAAGTAGGTATCCGACAGCCATGTGTTTGACCATGGATCGGCATTTGCTTGCCGACTTGGAGAGCCTTGGGATTGAGGTGATCGTGCCGGGAGTGCAGATGCAGCTATGGGGGATGCAGATTCAGTCAGACTTGGTAGACAGGATCAAGGCGGCCCAGTTCGAGGATGTGGCTTTGCAGAGTATCAGAGAGCAGATCAGTATAGGAGTGGAGGATCCTGAGTTCTCACTTGCAGAGGATGGTGCCCTGAGGCACGGTACCAGGTTATGTGTGCCTAGCAGGGAGCTCAGAGAGCAGGTTATGCAGGAGGCCCACAGATCTCAGTACTCTATACACCCGGGTGCCAACAAGATGTACCGAGATCTACGGGAGCACGTATGGTGGTCAGGAATGAAGCAGAAGGTGTCCCACTTTGTAGCCAGGTGCTTGGTCTGTCAGCAGGTCAAGGCAGAGAGACAGAGGCCCGGTAGATTGTTGCAGCCGCTGCCCATTCCTGAGTGGAAATGGGAGCATATCACGATGGATTTCGTCTCAGGATTACCGCGTACTCCAAGAGGAAAAGACACAATTTGGGTCATCGTGGACAGGTTGACCAAATTGGCCCATTTTTTGCCATTCAAGGTGGGTACGTCTACAGAGAGGCTGGCGGAGATGTATATGCGGCAGATAGTCAGGATCCACGGAGTTCCGGTCAGCATCGTCTCAGATCGGGATATCCATTTTACTTCCCATTTTTGGAGGAGTCTGCAGACCAGCTTGGACACTCAGCTCAAGTTCAGTACTGCATACCACCCCCAGACGGACGGACAGTCGGAGCGGACTATTCAGACCCTTGAGGATATGCTGCGGACGTGCATTCTGGACTTTGGAGGTTCCAGGGAGGATCATCTTTATTTGGTGGAGTTTGCCTACAATAATAGTTTCCAGGCCAGCATCGAGATGTCACCTTTCGAGGCTTTGTACGGGCGTAGGTGCCCTACACCCTTATCCTGGGATGATGTTGGTGAGCAAGCTTTGCTGGGACCAGAGATGATTATGTTTGCGGCCGAGAAGATGAAGCTCATCAGGGACAGACTTTACGTGGCGCAGGACAGACATCGGCACTGGGCCGATAGCCACCGGAGGCCCTTGGAGTTTGAGGTAAAGATTAGAGTAGGATTAGATTTAGGTTGTTGTTTATGATTTTTGATCATGTTTGTTATTTATATTAATTGAGACCTTGTTTGTGATTAGGTCAGAGACCAGGTTTTCTTGAGGATATCTCCGACTCGTGGTACGATACGTTTTGGGGGAGGCGGAAAGCTTAGCCCGCGCTTCATCGGCCCTTTCGTTATCAGCGAGAGAGTCGGTGACGTAGCTTACAGGCTAGACTTGCCGCCTGCACTTGTGGGGGTCCACAACGTATTCCATGTATCACAGTTGAGACGGTACGTGGCTGACTCTAGCCATGTGCGATCATTCGGAGATTGAGGTGGGTCCTTCTCTCAGCTATCCAGAGCAACCAGTGGATATTCTGGATCGACGGGAGAAGGTTCTGAGGAACCAGGTGATACCCTTGGTATGCGTCGCATGGAGGCATCATTCTCCAGGAGAGTCTACCTAGGAGCGGGAGGATGAGATGCGCGAGCGGTACCCTTATCTATTTGGACCTTGAGGTATACTTTCTATCCTTCTCATCAGTTGCGTTTCGCCTTTCAATTTCGAGGACAAAATTCTTTTAAGGAGGGTAGATTTGTCACTACCACATTTCTAGTTTGAGGGTAAATTTATCATTTTTGGGGTAAATAAAATTTATTAGTATTAATTAGAATTTATGGGAATTTTTAGGATTTATTTTGGATTTATTTGGACTAGTTTGATTTTTGACTAGTTTTGACTCATGTAGACCAACCTAGGAACTAACCCTAGTTAGTTGGGCTTGGTTAGGTCAAGTGACTCTAGTCTAACCTAGTGTGACTCAAGTTAGTGGTTAGTGATTCATAGAACTTGAATTAGGAATTTAGGAATCAAGTAATTTGATAAATGGCTTGTGGTTTCACAAGTCATTTTGTGACTAAACTAGGATAGCTAGCTAGCCCAACCTAATCCTAGCCCTAGCTTGGCCGGCCACTAGGTCAGCCCCTCCCCCCTATTTAATCTCTCATAGTTTTTAGGGCTACCCACTTTTAAGGTTCTTTCAAAAGTTCTAAGGAAAGAGGAGAGTCCCATCTTCCTAAAATCATTAAAAATCCATTTTAAATCTTTTCTTCTCCAAACCAATTCCATTAGGACCTAAAATCAATGCTCTTGCTGTTGGTATTGGTTATTTGCAGGAAAACAATAATTTGTGAAAGTTTGGGTGGCTTGAGGAATCTTTCCATTTTAGCTTTTGTGAAGGCTTGTTCACCAATAGGTAACTTTCCCATTTCCCAATGAAATTTCATTTAGTCTTCACCAATAGGAATCCCTAAGGGTCCCCTAAGGTTTGGATAGGTTTCTTGTCCAGTGTCGGAGGATTCGTGTCCATTCTGGACACGTATCAATCACTAGTTGAAGGTGTTCGACGAAATACCTCTGAGAGTTTAACTTTGATGTTTTTAAATTATGTTTGAATAGGAATGTAGATCTATGTTTGCTTGTTGATTTTTGTGAAGGAGCCATGGTCGTTTTGTGTCTGTGTCGGGTGCAAATCAGCCTGGACACGAATGCGTTCACTGGCTCGGGACTGGTTCGTTTCCCCTGCCACTCGGGGCCAACAACTCACTGGACACGGCGACTCAGGCCATGCCACTTGGCGTGGGCCATGGGGCAATGACTGACACGAGGCCCTCCAAGTTGGAGATGCTCTCGTGTCGTGTCGGATGCGTTCTCCAGCCCGTATTGGGTTTGCACTGATAGTACAGTCGGGTTTTTGTGCACTGATACGATTTGTTTGACACGACACAGGGACACGTCGACCCAAAACAGGGTGACATATGGGTAGCCCTATGAGTGGCAAACCTAAGTTTGTGGACACGTGTCTTGGTTTGGTCTATGTTGTGTACATGACACGCACACACGCGCGAGGCACTGCACTGCTGTGCAGTGTCCAGTATACTGTTTTGGGTTTCTGTAATGTAGACACGTCGTGTCCGGCTATGGTGGACACAAATTGGTCTGTATGACACGTGCACATATCTAGGATGTGTTACCAACCTTTTGATTTATATTTTAGGATGTTTTAAACCATTAATTCCTAATTTCCCCTAAAAATCCTGATACTTGGTATCCTGTAAATTCCAGTTTCAATATTTGACTTTTGGAAGTCTATTATACCTAATTAAATGCTGTTACATATTGGTTTTATACTCTAATATAGTTCTCCTACTTATAATCTAGCTATGGTTTAACTTTGGGTCGAATTGGTTGTGTTTTGAATAAGAAATGGGTGTTTAGAAACTGTTAAAAACTGAACTGTTTTATGATTGAAATAATGGTTTACTTTCTTCTCCTTCCTGTTACTGTTTTCAGTCACACATTCTGAACACTATTTTCCAGCTCACATGTTCACTATTTTGGTATTCTTACACCATGTCATTTTACACACACACAGTATTTTCCCTTTCCCTGTTATATTCCTGCACACATTGACACAACACACACATCCTTCACTAATTTATTCCTGTCAATGTTCCTGTGCACATCTCCTATTCTTACACTGTTGAATAGTTCCTGTGCACATATGTGAGGACTGGTTCCTCTCCCTTCGCTGTTTTGGGACTGTTAAAGGGTTCCTTTACAGTTGAAGGTTATTTGATCACTTAGGACTGTTGGTTAAGTCCCAGTTTTCATATTATCATGTCACACACACATTTCCCTCCTCACAGTCCAGTTCCTTGGACACTTGATATCTCACTCACTACACACACACCAGTACACACACATACACTACTCCTTGAGACACTCCTCACTTATTAATTCCTGCACACACACACACATAGCCCTCTTATTTTGTCCTGACCTACACCACACATGCTTCCTCCCCATGTGCATATTTATGTGTATATTATATATCTATGTACATATGTGTGGTGTAATGTCTATATATATATATATGAATGTATATCTATATGTATACATACAATATTTAGCCTAGGAATGCATAGTATTACTTCAAAAATTGTATCTATATACATAGTGTTGTATAAGGTGTATGAGTACTTGAATGTTGTGTGTAGTCTAGTATAGCCTTGTTAGAGCCTAGCATGGCTTATTAGACCTAGCTAGTTGAATTTAGCCTAGTTTAGACAGGGTTGACCTAGTTTGGCTTCTAGGGTTGACCAAAGTTGACCAAGAGTTAACTTTGGCCTAGATTGACTTAGAATTATGTAGAATGCATAGTAGAACTCCATTTCACTATTCTGGACTTGTTGTGACTTGTGCTGTTCTGTTTAGGAGCCAGACACCACTCCTTGGACAGTACTCTTCATATTGGACACTCAGTTACAGGCGAGTACATTCTCTGATCATTTCATATCTTGCTCAGAATTATTTTCTGCAGTAGATTACTTTACTTGTACTGTCACGACGGTCACACGGATTGGTACTATATGGATCCTTTCTTGAGATGTTATCCTTATGGAGCATCAGGTACTACGTGTTCTGTACGTTTCACTTATATGGCGTATCACTATTCTTCTTGGTTCACTTGATTACTTATGACATGTACCCTCATGATCACAGAGTCTCTTGAATCCTACACAGTTGGGTAACCCCCAGACTCTCCATTTATGGGACATCCATGTATCCCCCTTCGCGGGCCTTGCATGGAAATATAACATAACCTGGCTGGATCCTTGTGTATTGATTGGGGGTACGGGGGAGTAGAAGTAGACATGTAAATAATACACCAGAAGTATCTTCATTGAATCATTCCGTAGTGTCTTCATTGAATCATCCCAGGCCATTTACATGTTCATGTTGTACTCTGACTCACTAGTCACTGCTAGTTCTCTATGTATAGTAGATATTTCTATTACAGCTTTCTCTCTCTGTTTACATACTGCACTTCTTTCAGTACTTGTATCTTACTTTACTGCATGTTCATATTTTCTAACCTGCTATGAATTGTTGAGATGTACTGTGCTCGCTCCTGTCCTGACTGGACCTGTTAAAAATATTACAGAGGACGAGGAGGAGGCTTGCCTGGACACCTACTACGGGGCAGCTTTAGATGACACCTTTGAGCTGGACTCCCAGGAGGACCTAGCTGTAGCTGAGGACATTACCCCGACTGCTTAGACTAGATTAGATTGTCTGGTATCATTTGTAGTCTGGAGACTTGTTAGTTAGAATTTATTTGGAGATCAGTTGTATATTCTTTCATCTGATACCTTGTATTGTGGATTACTGGGATTATCTTAGACTGCTATTATCTATTTCATTTCCTTGAGTTCTGTTCATATCGTGCTATCTCTTCCTTAGTTGTGATTTAGTTTATTATTGCTATGTCACCCCCATTCGACGAGTATAAACTGTCTAGATATATAATGCTAGATGATGTGACTTAAGACAGCGTTCTACCGTCGACACTGCGGCGTAGGCTGGGCGTTGTTACGTTCTCATACCCTCATAGTGGGTGCGGGTCGTGACAACAGTATTTTGTATCGACGTTTGTTTCTGCTCCGTAACTGTGGAACATGCAAGGCATCTTTCACACAGAATAATTCTCGACCAGACACTGTGATCAACTGCTGAGCATTGGTTGGAACGGTCAAGGATGCAGCGAGACCTGCTAGAGCATCTGCTTCTATGTTTTGTAGTCGAGGTACGTGCTCGATAAAGAATCCGACGAAAGTAGATGCCAGCTCGATTGTTGCTCGGTGGTAGGGGACGAGATCTTCGTGGCGAACTTCATAATCCCCTCGAACTTGATTGACTATTAGCTTAGAATCACCATAAGCCTCTAGATAGTCAACTTCCAGTTGCTTTGCCAGTTGTAGGTCAATTATTAGGGCATTATATTCGGCTACATTGTTGTTGCATGGTTCCACAAGAGAATATGTACGATGTATGACCAGATGATTAGGTAACACAAGCACAACACCTACTCCAGCCACGATGTTTCCTTTGGGCCCTGTTCTTGACACGCCATCAAAGAACATTCGCCAAATAGGGATCTCTTCAGTTGCATGTTAGACTCCACCACTTCGTCGGGGATTTCGTCGTAGAGTTTGGACGATTCTGGCACCGGATGAGCTGCTAGGAAATCAGCTAATGCTTGACCTTTTACTGCCTTCTGAGGAACAAAGATCATATCGTATGGAGTCAGCAGCATTGCCCATGTAGCTAAACAGGAATTAAGAGAACCCTATTTAGTCATGAGTATTCTGAGAAGGTTGGATATAATGTGGATAGTCTGCCCGGACACGTAGTAGCGTATCTTCTGGATGGTAAATACTAATGCAAGGCACTTCTTCTCCACCGGTGTGTATCTGTGCTCGGCATCAACCATTATGCAGCTAAAGTAGTAGATTGCTTGTTCGTGGCTGCATTCTTTCTTCTGAGCTAACAGGGCGCCAAGAGAATTGTAGTGCCCCAAAATATGTGATACGTATTTTATACGTGTTCGTATTTCTGACCCATATTTCTCATTTTCTTTGATTAGTCAGTTGTTGTTATTTTCATATTTAGCATTGTGGTTTAATTGTCATTTATTGTTCATGGATTAATTCTGATTAGTGGAGCTTGGTTTTATTTGGATAGGAGAAGGATTGGGTTTGGTTTAGTTTGGTTTTAATTATGATGGAACACCTTAGCCTAACCTCCACCATACAACCACCACCATCCCCATTTATTTAACCCAACTTCCTTCCTCTCCTCATTACTTTTCTTCTTCCTCCATTAACTTCCTCACCTACCAGGAAGGTCTAGGCAAGTGCATCTTGCTTCATGGAGGAACCTAAATTTTATTGTTCCATTCTCTTCTTTACAGCATTCTAACACCCTTTAGTACTTGGCATTTTCAATTTCCATGGCTAGATTCTTGTAGATCTAAGTTTATCTTATTTTTAGATTTCTTGGATTTTGATCTATGTAACATTGTTATTTTCAAGTTTTGATGGTTCCATGTTGTAGAGTATTATATTCTGCCCCATTTTGACCTATGGAAGCTCAGATTTGGACTTGGGATGAGGGTTTTATGGAGCTTGGAAGTATGGCTTCATGGTGTTCTTCTTCTCAGAAATTTGGAGAAGAAGAACAGTGCTTGACTTGACCGCATGACTAGTTCATGCAGCAAGTGTTACCCAGCCGCATGCACCATTCGAGCCGCATACGCCTGAGTCATTCTCTGGCAGCATGGGCCTCCAGTCTACTCTGGCCGCATGGGGTCCAACTCATTTCCGAGCCGCATGAGGGCTCATCCCCTTCAGCCGTATAAGACCTGTCCACCGCTGGCCGCATATACTCCACTGCCCCGCCAGCCGTATGAGCTGTTCCCGTTCCGAGCTGCATGGGCTCTTAATTTCCCCGACCCACATAAATTTCTTTCTTTAGTCGCATGAACTTTTGAACTCATGACCGCATACCCCCACCCGCATGGAACTTGATCCCGCCAGCCGCATGAAGCTTACTTCCCTCTGGCCGCATAGTACTCCGCTGCATGACACTGAACTTCCTTAAGACGCATGCATTCCCTTAGACCCGAGTCCCCTCCAGCCGCATGGGCTGCTCCCTCCTCGGCCGCATGAGATCATTCTTGGCCGCCTATGCTCGAGCTGCATGGCTCTTTCCCGGGCTTGTATTTTATTATTTAATGGTCGTTATTAACTCGTACTTGTAACGCCCTGTGTAACTTGAGTTTCTATAGCGTACACCTTACCCTATTAATATTTTTACGCCCATTTTATATCCTTATGCCTTTTGTCCTGAACTTGATAATCCCGATTTGATTGATATGATTGAAAAAAATTGTACCTAGCATGGTGTGACCAAGAACTGACATGCTTGATAGTGGCCCACCGTGGTGCACTCCTGACATGATAACTTGACCTGCTATACATGATACGACAGTGACCCGTAGTGGTGCACTCTTGACAAGTACCCTGACAATGCTTGATAGTGGCCCATCGTAGCACACTCTTGACAAATCAATTCATTGTCCTGGACACTGTGGATGATTGTGCTTGTATAAACTACTAGTCCGGTTGTGTCTTGCATTATGTCTAGGGCATGATCCCTAAGTACCACGGTCAGGAATTCATACTGAATCTGGCTAGGTTAATGACTAGATTGATCAAATAGTTCATGGAGAATTTCCCAGTTACCAGTTGCCCCTTTGGTCTCGGCCTTATATAATAACATGGGATTTGTTGCTATCCGTCGAGATGTGCGTACTTCCAGCCCGCCGTCGAGTGTGGTACCTTAGGACACATGTATCTTACTACAGTGTGTCTGCTATATTATTGTATCTTTTCTTTTTCTTGTTGGGATCACTCTGGTAGTAACAAACAGGTAACCAAACTTAGAATTCTCATTGCATCTTGCTAGTAACTAGGCTTGTGATAACCCTAGTTAGTAAGCATCAAGCCGTACTCTTTGCTTGGCCGTGATTGATTGGATGGAGTCTAACTGGTCTAGTCTTGCCCTGATCTTATTCCAGATTACTGCATGACCTGAATGCTTATATTTATTTTACCGATAAATGGTGAGAATTCCAAGTTCCGTTCAGACGAAAGGTTTCAATCCCGGTCCTTGTTTGGTTTACGGGTTGTAACCTGGTTATCTGAATAGTCCCGTGGTTATCGCGTCGTATATCACCTGTTATGTTTTTCCTTAATTCCTGTCTTTATTACCTTATTATTATTGTGCTAATTGCTGGTTTTAGTTCCTGAGTGAAGCCTTCTTTGTGGCACTTGCTCGTTCTGGGGTCTGATCCAGCTGGTTTTGTATGGACAGATACCGCAGCAGCAGCAAAGGATGTACCTGCTTTCCAGCCCGATGGTGACCGCCAAGCGTAACCAGGGCAACGAGTGGGTTTCTTTTGTTCTCCCACTGTAATTGTACATTATTCTTTTGAGGCATTTAGCCGACGAGCACTTGTTAGCTCGATGCACTTTACCTTCTGTCTGCCTACGGGTTGTAATCATGATTGGCAACTCGAGGTTGATCATGTATGACTTAACTCTTGCTAGTCCTCATATTTTGTATGACTAGCTTCATGATCATCTGGATATGTAATGTTTGGGACGCCTTATAATTGTATATTTGGTGGTTTGATATCTTGTAACTATCATTACTTGTTGAATTGAGACAATAGCTTGATTTGACCCTAAGAGACTGATGGTTTGTAGTGTACCCTCATATAGCTAGACAGCCGTGACCGTATAGTGGGATGGTTGCCGCTCCGTTATACGTAGCTGGCTGTGCACATCCCCGTTCTTCAGTATTCTGGTTCTGGGGCGTGACATGGTTTAAGTGGTAGCCCATGCAGGTCTTGTCAATCAAGAAATGTGATAGTTTACCGGATAGATGTCTCAATTTGTACTCGCCTTTGATCTCCACTCGTATCTTCTTATCTCCTTGGATCCCTGACTTGATAACTTGCTTGCATGTTCTATCTTGGTCCTTCCTTAATATTCCTGATGTCATTACTTCAGTGGCATCGTTCATGTTGATCAGCCAGAAGAAGTTCGGCCGGCAGTCCAGCAACAGCAAGAAGATCAAGTACAGTCCTCAGCACGCCTTCCGAGCCATGCCTTTTGGAGAACCAGTGCCCCCAGTCCAGCCAGTTCAGCCAGTAGGGTCAGAGGATGGGGTCCTGATAGGGCTCATCCTTGAGTTGCTTGCATCTCAGGATCGTCGAGGTGATGCCTTACAGAAAGCAGTACAAGATACTGTGAGCGGAAGTGGTCCTCGAGGAAATAGTGCGGTGTCACTTCCCGTTCCCAGAATATGTATTTATTTAATATTTATCATGTATTATTCTGTAGTTTATGTTGTTCATCTTCTCTTCCTCTACAAGATGCTGTGAGCGGAAGTGGTCCTGCAATTATTTTTCTTTATTTTACTTTCTGCTTTGGTTATTGGGTTCGGCTTAGATTGGTTTGTTTTCGATTTTTCTTGGTTCATCATGAACCCAACTCTCCACCTACCACCACTCCTTCATTTAAAGCTCATCCCCTTTCTCTCTCTTCATTCACTTCACCATTACTCTTCTTCTTCCTCCATTACTCTTCCACCCACCCATTTGGAGAGGCAAGTACATCTTGCACACCATGAGGGATTTCATGTATCCCTATTTATTTTTAGTTTATGTTGTTCATCTTCTCTTCCTCTACAAGTTTAGGCCTTGAAGTTCTTGATTTCCATGGATGGTTGGATGTAGATCTAAGTTTCAAGTTTTGGTTTTCATATGGATTTTATGGTTTTGATCTATCAAACTTTGTTGTTTTCAAAAATAAGTGGTCCCATGTTGTAGAGAATTTAATACTGCTAAACTTTGGCTTTTGAAAAGTTAGATTCCGATTTATTTTGAGGAAGTTATGGCCAAAACAATTTTGGTCAAACTTCTATGTTCATCTGCAGCATGAGGCCGCATGCGTGTAGTAGAGCCGCATAGATGTCGCGGTTGGGCCGCATGTCGTAGTAGAGCCGCATAAATGTCGCGGTTGGGCCGCATGAGGCCGCATGTCGCAGTAGAGCTGCATAGATGTCGTGGTTGGGCCGCATGAGGCCGCATGTCGCAGTAGAGCCGCATAGATGTCGCGGTTGGGCCGCATGAGGCACATGTCGCAGTAGAGCCGTATAGATGTCGCGGTTGGGCCGTATGAGGCCTCATGTCGTAGTAGAGCCGCATATGTATCGCGGTTGGACCGTATAGGCCGTATGTCGCAGTTTAGCCGCATATGGTGTCGCGGTTGGGCCGCATAGGCCGCATGTCGCAGTTGAGCCGCATATGATGTCACGGTTGGGCCGCATAGGCCGCATGTCGCAGTTGAGCCACATTTGGTGTCGCAGTAGGGCCGCATGAGCCGCATGTCGCGGTTGGTCCGCAAGCATGTCGCAGAATAGGCCGCATATGCCTATTTTGGTTGTTTCTGACTGTTATATGTCCTATTTTGACTGAATTATGGCTAAAATTTCTTCTAACTCCCAACATGAAAGTTGTAGATCTTTTCCTTGGCTTCAAGAATATGTTCCCAACTATTTTATACTAGTTATAGACTCGACCATGCTTAATACTAGTTTGACTTTCATGCCTTGTCACGAAGTGACCCCGACTGTTACTTCGAATAATAATTGATCATGCGTTCCTAGTTGGAACTAAGAGACTGGCTAGTCGTCTTATTGAATTGAATGAATGAGACACGTTCATATTAACTATGAACTATTATAATCGATTGGCCGATCCCGAATATTGACATATAGGCACACATGCAGGCTTCAATTTATTTAAAGCAGCATGTGTACTTTATGGTCAAGGCATGATTATTCCGTAGTTAGTTTTGATTGTTGCATTACGATATGTAAGACCTATAGCCTAACCATACGGGTAATCGTTGTAGAGTTTGGCATATCGTACTTTGTACGGAAGTACTCATTCTGAATAACCATGATCCACGGTATAGGAATTCACTCAACGTAGAGACTATTAAGTTAAATAAAATAATGATTGCATGGAGAGAATGGATTTCCGAGTTCTTACATGACAGCCCTCTTGGGACTAGTAGTACCCGACAGGCCGGTTGGTCCCCACAGATACTGCAAATCTACCACACGGGCAGGGAGCGGTATCTGATTATATTATCTATTATTGTATATTGATGACGGGCGTCCCGCTGGGACTCGTCTAATTCATGATTGGCACAGTTGATTGACTTGGTAAACTAGCCTTGCTTTCACATAGTAAGGACTGAGGAATCCTTTATTGCATAATTCCAGGATAACTTGGAACTCACAGTAGCAAGCCATAGTAGTTGCATGGCCGTTTAAATTGAATTATTTGTGTACTGTACCTACTCTGTTACCTAACTGAGATGATCAGAATGTTAGGGCATGACGGGCCAATTTCTGTCCTTGTTTGGTTGGGAGGTTGGTTCGAAGTGTCGTGATGTTATGTGAATCCCAGTGGCAAGCAGAGATCTGTTTATCATATTTTCTCATTACTGGTTTTAATCCCTCATATCGTGCTTCCTTGCGGTACTTGCTGTTAGAGGTCTAACCTTTCTGGTTTTGCATGGCCAGATTTAGAGCCGGTCCCCGAGGATCCAGCTTACTTCTACCTCCACGATGGTCAACACTAGAGGAATGATCGCAGGAGGGCTCGAGTGGGTTTCTTACTTCCCCACTCGTTTTGTTATTTACTTAATACATTGTCGTTTGGCACCGACATGTTAGTCGGATTGTCTTATACTTACTTTTACATAATTATAATTAAGTCAGACTGCAGCTGATAACAATTGTGTATACTTTGCTACATCATCTGGCTATGTTTTGTAAAGCCAGATATCAAGAACATTTTGACTGACCGTTTGGGACGCCTTACTGCTTTATCTTACATGTTCTCTATTTCTGTTTCTTATTTGAATGATTGAGACAATAGATGTGAAATGACCATAGTGAGACTTTCATATAGTATGCACCCCCTCGTCTTTTGGACAGCATTGATCGTATTATACGGTATTCATCTACCCGTAATACGTAGCTGGCTGAGTCATTCCCCCGCTCTCCAGTATTCTGGTTCTGGAGCGTGACAAGGTTTTAGTGGTGGCCCATGCAGGTCTGATTTCAGACTTGTGGGGTGTTTTAATTTATAGGATGTCTCAATCACACATGTTTCCCCTTTATCTCATGATTCATTACTCTCGACTCTAGCTTGACATTCCGGTATCCTTTGACTTCATTGATCTTTTCTGTCCTGTCATTTGATTGTTCTTTTGTCCCTTTTCTTAGGGGTACCTCGTCCGCATCTGCCAGGACTGGACAACAACAACAATGGCAACACTGACAACCTGACCATGTTGATCAACAACAAGGGCCGGTACTAACTCAAGAGGCTATCCAAGAAGAAGTAATAGTAGAAGCAGCAGCTGGACCGCAATATCCGGATGTTCCACCACCACCAACAGTTCCACCTACCCCTGTGGAAGTGGACACACCGGCCCTTCTGGAGATCATGAGAGGGATGATGGCTACTCAACAACACCAGATGTTAGCCCAGCAGTGCATGCATGCTCAGTTGCAGGAGCAGAACGTACTACTCAACCAAGGGTTACAGACGGCATTAGAAAGAGGGACGAGGCCCGATTCAGGAGCATCAGCCAGGTTTTGCAAGTTCAACCCCTGCCGTTTTGAAGGAACGGAGGATGCCATCTCAGCAGATGTATGGCTTAAGGATATTGAGGCTATTTTGACAGCAGCTAAGGTGCCGTCGGAAGAACGTGTGGATCAAGTGAAGTTGTTACTTCAGGATCTCGTACGTGATTGGTGGGAATCAGAGGAAGTAGGCATCAGACGTCATGTGGCTTGGGACGATTTTACCACAAGGTTCAAGACAAAGTACTATAGAGTTGTGGCACAGTTTAAACTACAACAGAAGTTTATCAACCTCAAGCAGGCCGGCAAGACTGTAGATGCTTATGCAGCGGAGTTCTGCAGATTGAGTAGGTTCGCCCCAGAGATGGTAGCAACAGAGAGCCAGAGGGCTATGAGGTTCCAGCAAGGGTTTCATCTTGAGCTCTTGCAATTGATAGAAGGGCACAATTATCAGACTTTTGACGAAGTATTGACGGCAACCCGAAGGCATGAGATCACCATTCAGAGGATCACAGCAAGGACTGGAGGTCAGAAAAGATCCCACAGTCAGATTGAAGGAGGAGGGGGAGCAGCGCCCCGAGTTACACCGTCTCCTGGCATTCGCATCCACGATGTGGCGATGCGAGGGCCAGCACCACCCAGGCAACAGCAACAGAGGAAGAATCAGCAACCCCCAGCGGGCTGCACTTATTATGGGAAGATGGGACACACTAGAGATGTGTATCGGGCATTGAACGGGCTGTGTTTGATATGTGGAAATCCAGATCATCGGGTTACCATATGTCCCATGAATTCAAGGTCAGGAGGACCAGTGCAGCAGTTTCCTGCTCTGCCAGCACCAGGGGCAGGTCAGTATCGAGGACCAGCAGTGGCAGTGAGACCATTGGCCCAGCGTCCGTTAATACCGCAGGCTCAGATGTTTCGGCAGCAAGGACCGTCGATACAAAAACACCAGCATAGACCACCCCAGCATCATCAAGGAAGGGGCCAGCAGCAGCACCAGGCTAGGCCGCAGCATGGGAACCAACAAGGAGGTCGAGGGCAGGCATTCACTCTGTCCTTGGAGGAGGCATTAGCATCGGGAGATGTTGTGGCAGGTAACATTCTCGTCGCCTCATATCCCGCAGTAGCATTGTTTGATTCGGGAGCATCACACTCATTTATATCTGCACAATTTACGATACGGCTAGGATTGGAGTTCGAGGCATTGCCAGGGAGGTTGAATATACTCACTGGTAATGGGCTCGTAGGAGTTAGTAGAGTTATTCTAGCGTGTAGCGTTATAGTTTGCGGGCATTCCTTACCCGCCCGGTTGATAGAATTTCCTGTTGGAAATTTCGACGTTATATTAGGCATGGACCGGCTGAAAGACAGTCATGCAACGATAGATTGTCGTAGAGGGAGTGTATCTTTTGATATTCCAGGCATGAAGAGGTTCACCTTATTCAGATCAGTGGCAACTCAACAAGAGCAGGGAGTAGTGACGACAATGGAAGAAGTTCAAGTTCCGAAGGTAGTTGAAGAGTTTCTAGACGTATTTCCTGAAGAACTTCCAGGTCTACCACTGGTTAGAGATATTGAGTTCAGTATAGAATTGGCACCTCGAACTAAACCGATATCAGATCGAGTTTACAGAATGGCGGATTCAGAGCAGGCCAAGGTATATCAGCACATAGAAGAACTGAAGGAGAAGAAGTTCATCCAAGCTAGCATATCACCATGGGCAGCACCAGTGGTACTTGTGGGAAAGAAGAATGGATCATCCAGATTGTGCATTGATTACAGGAAGCTTAAGTGGCGACAGTAAAGAACAAGTACCCACTACCCATATCGACGACTTATTTGATCAATTGAGAAGAGCTAGAGTTTTCTCCAAGATAGATCTTCGTTCAGGGTATCATCAAGTGAGGGTTCGGAAGGAGGATATTCCCAAGACAGCGTTCAGGTCGAAGTATGGGCATTATGAATTCTTAGTAATACCGTTTGGTTTGACCAATGCTCCAGCAATATTTATGGATTTGATGAACCGTATCTTTATGCCATACTTAGATCAGTTTGTCGTTGTATTTCTTGACGACATTCTCGTATATTCTGCCAGTGAAGAGGAGCATAAAGACCATCTCAGAAAAGTATTACAGGTTTTGAGAGAGAACCAGTTGTATGCCAAGCTCAGTAAGTGTGAGTTCTGGACGAATCACATTTCATTTTTGGGTCATATCATATCAGAAGCTGAAGTAGCAGTGGATCCCAAGAAGGTAGAAGCAGTAGAGAGTTTGCCAGTACCCAAGACCGTAGCTGATGTACAGAGTTTCTTGGGATTGGCAGGATATTACAGAAGGTTCGTATCAGACTTTGTAAGGCTTTCAGCGCCCATGACCCGCTTGACAGGGAAGGATATGCCATTCGTTTGGTCGGCAGAATGTCAGGCATCATTTGAGAATCTGAAGCAGAAGTTGATATCAACGCCTATTCTTATATTACCAGTTGGACCCGGAGGCTTTACTGTATATTATGATGCGTCAGGAAAAGAACTTGGATGTGTCCTCATACAACATGGGAAGGTGATAGCATATGCATCTAGGCAGCTTCGAGACCACGAGAAGAATTATCCAACTCATGACTTGGAGTTGGCAGCAGTAGTATTTGCTTTGAAACTATGGAGGCATTACTTATATGGTGATCGAATGGATATGTACACGGACCATAAAAGTCTGAAGTACATCTTTACTCAGAAGGAGCTGAACATGAGACAGAGAAGATGGTTTGAGCTGATCAAGGATTACGACGTGGAGCTTCAGTATCATCCAGGCAAGGCTAATGTGGTAGCAGACGCTCTTAGCAGGAGAGGCGGCGTATTTATGTTGACAACACAGAAGCACATTTTAGAAGACCTTCAGGAGATGGGCATCGAGGTTATACTTCCTAATGATATAGGAGTTCTGGCAAGTCTACAAGTTCAATCCGACTTGGTAGACAGGATCAAGGCAGCTCAGGCACAGGACCCAAGGATTCAGAAGCTTAGATCAGAATGTGAGTCAGGACTCAGGAAGGAGATGAGAATTTACGAAGATGGTACGCTTAGGTTTGGATCACGCCTATGTGTGCCTAGTGGAGATATCAGACAGGAGGTTATGACAGAAGCTCACAGTTCTCAATATTCTATATACCCTGGAGGGACCAAGATGTACCAAGATATCAAACAATACTTCTGGTGGAACAGGATGAAGAGGGAGATAGCTAGATTTGTTTCCCGTTGCTTGGTATGTCAGCAACTGAAGGCAGAACAGCAGAGGCCAGCTGGGTTATTGCAACCGCTTCCTATCTTGGAATGGAAGTGGGAACACATCACAATGGACTTTGTGACCGGTTTATCGAGATCACCAAGTGGTAAAGATGCTATTTGGGTGATAGTAGATCGGCTTACAAAGGTGGCACACTTCCTTCCTTTTATAGTAGGACAATCTACAGAAAAGTTGGCAGAGTTGTATATGCAACAGATAGTCAGGCAGCATGGAGTCCCTGTCAGTATTATGTCAGACAGAAATACCCATTTCACATCATATTTCTGGAAGAGCTTACATCATAGTCTGGGTACCAAGTTAAAATTTAGCACGGCTTACCATCCACAGACGGACGGGCAATCAGAAAGGACAATTCAGACCATAGAAGATATATTGCGAGCTTACACCCTAGATTTTGGAGGATCTTGGGAGAGCCACCTCTACTTAGTTGAGTTTTTTTATAACAACAGTTATCAAGCCAGTATCCAGATGGCGCCATTTGAAGCCCTATATGGTAAGAAGTGTAGGTCGCCACTAGCATGGGATGATATCGGAGAGAGGAAGATGTTAGGTCCAGAAATGATTGTTCTGACAGTTGAATTGGTTAAGAGAATTAGAGAGCGACTTCGAGTTGCGCAGGATCGACATCGTCATTGGGCGGACCAGCATCGTAGGCCGCTAGAGTTTTCTGTTGGGGACCACGTGTTCTTGCGGATCTCACCTACCCGTGGGGTCATTAGATTTGGCGTTCGCGGAAAGTTGAGTCCGCGATATGTAGGACCATTTGTTATTCTTGATAGGATAGGCAATGTTGCTTATCGTTTATCCCTTCCACCTTCGTTACGAGAGGTGCATGACGTATTTCATGTATCTCAGTTGCGAAGGTACGTATCAGACCCAAGCCATATCCTTGATCATTCTGAGCTGGTTGTTGGTACCAACCTGTCTTACGAGGAACAGCCTATGTCCATTTTGGAACGAAGAGAGAAGATACTCGAGAACCGAACAATTAGCCTTGTCCGGGTTGCTTGGGGTCATCACACTTTAGGGGAGTCAACATGGGAACGTGAGGATGATATCCGATCACGGTATCCGCACCTGTTTGACTCACAAGGTATATCTTTTTCTGTATACCTTGATTGTCTTAAATCCTCATGCTTGTCATTTTACGAGTAGAATTGCTTGGTATCGTAGAATGTTCAACATGGATATGTTACTTACTGTTAACATTGTAGAATGGTTGCTTGCTCCAATTGCTTATGCTTAGATTAGTTTAGCTTTGATGTTCTCATCCTGCTTGGATTTAAAATTTCGAGGACGAAATTTTTTCTAAGGAGGGTAGAGATGTCACTTCCCGTTCCAGAATATGTATTTATTTAATATTTATCATGTATTATTCTGTATTTAAATTCCTTTAATTTTATGTTAATTAATTTCCTGTAATTATTTTTCTGTATTTTACTTTCTGTATTTTACTTTCTGCTTTGGTTATTGGGTTCGGCCTAGATTGGTTTGTTTTTGATTTTTTTTGGTTCATCATGAACCCAACTCCCCACCTACCACCACTCTTTCATTTAAAGCTTATCCCCTTTCTCTCTCTTCATTCACTTCACCATTACTCTTCTCTTCCTCCATTACTCTTCCACCCACCCATTTGGAGAGGCAAGTACATCTTGCACACCATGAGGGATTTCATGCATCCCTATTTATTTTTAGTTTATGTTGTTCATCTTCTCTTCCTCTACAAGTTTAGGCCTTGAAGTTCTTGATTTCCATGGATAGTTGGATGTAGATCTAAGTTTCAAGTTTTGGTTTTCATATGGATTTTATGGTTTTGATCTATCAAACTTTGTTGTTTTCAAAAATAAGTGGTTCCATGTTGTAGAGAATTTAACTCTGCTAAACTTTGGCTTTTGAAAAGTTAGATTTCGATTTATTTTGAGAAAGTTATGGCCAAAACAATTTTGGTCAAACTTCTATGTTCATCTGCAGCATGAGGTCGCATGTCGCAGTAGAGCCGCATAGATGTCGCGGTTGGGTCGCATGTCGCAGTAGAGCCGCATAGATATCGCGGTTGGGCCGCATGAGGTCGCATGTCGCAGTAGAGCCGCATAGATGTCGCGGTTGGGTCGCATGAGGTCGCATGTCGCAGTAGAGCCGCATAGATGTCGCGGTTGGGCCACATGAGGCACATGTCGCAGTAGAGCCACATAAATGTCGCGGTTGGGCCGCATGAGGCTGCATGTCGCAGTAGAGCCGCATAGGTGTCGCGGTTGGGCCGCATAGGCCGCATGTTGCAGTTGAGCCGCATATGGTGTCGCGGTTGGGCCGCATAGGCCGCATATCGCAGTTGAGCCGCATATGGTGTCGCGGTTGGGCCGCATAGGCCGCATGTCGCAGTTGAGCCACATTTGGTATCGCAGTAGGGCCGCATGAGCCGCATGTCACGGTTGGTCCGCATGCATGTCGCAGAATAGGCCGCATATGCCTATTTTGGTTGTTTCTGACTGTTATATGTCATATTTTGAGTGAATTATGGCTAGAATTTCTTCTAACTCCCAACATAAAAGTTGTAGATCTTTTCTTTGGCTTCAAGAATATGTTCCCAACTATTTTATACTAGTTATAGACTCGACCATGCTTAATACTAGTTTGACTTTTATGCCTTGTCACGAAGTGACCCCGACTATTACTTCGAATAATAATTGATCATGCGTTCCTAGTTGGAACTAAGAGACTGGCTAGTCTTATTGAATTGAATGAATGAGACACGTTCATATTAACTATGAACTATTATAATCGATTGGCCGATCCCGAATATTGACATACAGACACACATGCAGGCTTCAATTTATTTAAAGCAGCATGTGTACTTTATGGTCAAGGCATGATTATTTCGTGGTTAGTTTTGATTGTTGCATTACGATATGTAAGACCTACAACCTAACCGCACGGGTAATCGTTGTAGAGTTTGGCATATCGTACTTTGTACGGAAGTACTCATTCTGATTGACCATGATCCACGGTATGGAAATTCACTCAATATAGAGACTAGTAAGTTAAATAAAATAATGATTGTATGGAGAGAATAGATTCTCGAGTTCTTACATGGCAGCCCTCTTGGGACTAGTAGTGCCCGACAGGCCGGTTGGTCCCCACAGATACTGCAAATCTACCACACGGGCAGGGAGCGGTATCTGGTTATATTATATTATTGTATATTAATGACGGGCGTCCCGCTGGAACTCGTCTAATTCATGATTGGCGTAATTGATTGACTGGGTAAACTAGCCTTGCTTGCACATAGTAAGGACTGAGGAATCCTTTATTGCATAATTCTAGGATAACTTGGAACTCACAGTAGCAAGCCATAGTAGTTGTATGGCCGTTTAAATTGAATTATTTGTGTACTGTACCTACTCTGTTACCTAACTGAGATGATCAGAATGTCAGGGCATGACGGGCCAACTTCTGTCCTTGTTTGGTTGGGAGGTTGGTTCGAAGTGTCGTGATGTTATATGAATCCCAGTGGCAAGCAGAGATCTATTTATCATATTTTCTCATTACTGGTTTTAATCCCTCATATCGTGCTTCCTTGCGGTACTTGCTGTTAGAGGTCTAACCTCTCTGGTTTTGTATGGCCAGATTTAGAGCCGGTCCCCGAGGATCCAGCTTACTTCTACCTCCACGATGGTCAACACTAGAAGGATGATCGCAGGAGGGCTCGAGTGGGTTTCTTACTTCCCCATTCGTTTTGTTATTTACTTAATACATTGTCGTTTGGCACCGACATGTAGTCGGATTATCTTGTACTTACTTTTACATAATTATAATTAAGTCAGACTGCAGCTGATAACAATTGTGTACACTTTGCTACATCATCTGGCTACGTTTTGTAAAGCCATATATCAAGAACATTTTGACTGAGCGTTTGGGACGCCTTACTGCTTTATCTTACATGTTCTCTATTTCCGTTTCTTATTTGAATGATTGAGACAATAGATGTGAAATGACCATAGTGAGATTTTCATGTAGTATGCACCCCCTCGTCTTTTAGACAGTATTGATCGTATTATACGGTATTCATCTATCCATAATACGTAGCTGGCTGAGTCATTCCCCCGCTCTCCAGTATTCTGGTTCTGGGGCGTGACATGCGGTCAACAATTTCAAGCGCCTGAACCCTCCCTTCTTCGACGGCAGCGAGGATGCTATAACTGCAAAAGCCTGGCTGCAGGACATTGAAGTTATCTTGGAGTCAGCTAGGACCCCTGAAGCAGAGAAAGTAGCGATGGTGCGCCTGCAGTTACTAGATCTAGCCCGTAGCTGGGGGATATGCAAGCAGCGAGTTTGGGTATGCCTGTGATGTGGGCGGTATTCAGTGATATGTTCCAGACTAAGTACTTCGACGCAGTGGCTAGATATGACCTACAGGTCAGGTTTAGTAATCTCAGGCAGATGAGCAGGACGGTCGACGGATATACGGCCGAGCTTTCAAGGTTGAGTCGGTTTACTCCCACCTTGGTGGCAACCGAGCTAGACAGAGCACATCAAATTCAGCAGGGGCTCCACTTGGAGATCATATTGGTAGTAGTGCAGTTCGAGCACAGAACTTTTGATGCCGTCTTGCGAGCAGCGAGGAGGCATGAGTATACTTCCAGAAGGATAGTGGACCGGACAGGAGATCGGAAGCGGTCTCATGACCAGATGAACCAATCCTCAGCACCGGCCCCAGCAGCTAGGGCCCTGACCATTGGAGCTATGAGGACAAGTTCGGTTACCTCCTTACAGCATTCTGCCCCGACCTATCCCCAGCAGCAGAAGCAGAAGCGGCCTGTCGCAATCGGTTGTTCTCATTGCAGGAAGCACGGGCATGTTGTTACTGAGTGCCGCAGAGCACAGGAATTGTGCTTGGTTTGTGGTTCGCCGGACCACATGATAGGATCTTGTCCATTCAGAAACAGATTATCGTCGACAGTAACTAGTCCCTCGGTTATGGGACCAGCACCTGAACCAGCTCCAGTTCACCAACCACACCAGCTCCCGTTCCCGGGTCCATTTCCGTCTCAGGCCCAGGCCTTCCAGCAATAGAGGCCTCAGCAGTTCGCCCTGGCCCAGGCCCAGATCCAGAATCGGCAGAGATGTATCTTTGTCCTATTGTCTTGCTTTCCGCCGTCGTTATACCGGACACATGTCATGTATCCTAATTACAACGGTATATCCCGGGCCCGAGCCATGTCCTAGATCATTAGAAAACGGCTATTGGTACCAACCTTTTCATATGAGGAGAGGCCCGTGTCCCTGTTTGACCAAAGAGAGAGACCTCAAGCGCAAGACTATCAGTTTAGTTCATGTTGCTTGAGTTCATCGCTCCTTAGAAGAGTCAAACATGGGAGTGTGAGGATGATATCCGATCACGTTATCCCAATCGGTTTGGCTCGTGAGGTGTAATATCTTCCTTATGCCTTGCACTTCAATTCCTTGCTTACATGTATGATTGTATGATTGTATGATTGATTGGTAGCGTAGATTGCTTGCGATAGTATAGCTGTCCCGACATCTCTAGCCTCTTGATTAAATTTCGAGGGCGGAATTCTTTTAAGGTGGGTAGGATGTAGTGCCCCAAAATTTGTGATACGTATTTTATACGTGTTCGTATTTCTGACCCATATTTCTTATTTTTTTGATTAGTTAGTTGTGGTTTATTTTCATATTTAGCATTGTGGTTTAATTGTCATTTATTGTTCATGGATTAATTCTGATTAGTGGAGCTTGGTTTTATTTGGATAGGAGAAGGATTGGGTTTAGTTTAGTTTGGTTTTAATTGTGATGGAACACCTTAGCCTAACCTCCACCCTACAACCACCACCATCCCCATTTATTTAACCCAACTTTTTCTCTCTCCTCATTACTTTTCTTCTTCCTCCATTAACTTCCTCACCTACCAGGAAGGTCTAGGCAAGTGCATCTTGCTTCATGGAGGAACCCAAATTTTATTGTTCCATTCACTTCTTTGCAGCATTCTAACACCCTTTAGTACTTGGCATTTTCAATTTCCATGGCTAGATTCTTGTAGATCTAAGTTTAACTTATTTTCGGATTTCTTGGGTTTTGATCTATGTAACATTGTTATTTCCAAGTTTTGATGGTTCCATGTTGTAGAGTATTTCATTCTGCCCCCTTTTGACCTATGGAAGCTCAGATTTGGACTTAGGATGAGGGTTTTATGGAGCTTGGAAGCTTGGCTTCATGGTGTTCTTCTTCTTGGAAATTTGGAGAAGAAGAACAGTGCTTGACTTGACCGCATGACTAGTTCATGCAGCAAGTGTTATCCTGCCGCATGCACCATTCGAGCCGCATACGCCTGAGTCATTCTCTGGCCGCATGGGCCTCCAGTCTACTCTGGCCGCATGGGGTCCAACTCATTTTTGAGCCGCATGAGGGCTCATCCCCTTCAGTCGTATAAGACCTGTCACCTTCATTTTTCGTATTTCCCGTATTTCGTATTTATACTCGTATCTGGATTTTTGTCATGTATTTTTATTTTTCTCAACTTGTGGGATTTCGGTATTTCTCGTATTTTGATTTTGGCATGGCTCGGTTTTATTGGAGATGGTCTGGTTTGGTTCGATTTTATGTGTTGGAGCACCTTAGCCCTATGCTACATCCTCAACCCACCACAACTCCCCCACTTTATAACCCCCACCTACCACTCTCTCTCCTCATAACTTTCACCATTAATTTCCTTCTTCTTCTTCTTCTCCTTCCTCCAAAACTCTCCTAACCCTAGGCAAGTGCACCTTGCCACTTTATGAGAGCCCTATTTTCTTGGTTCATTTGCTAGATTAGGAGATAGTGATCAACATTAGAACTTGGTGTTTTGCGGATTGAAGTCTCCTTTGCTCTAGATCTAAGTTATTTCTATTTCTGAATTTTATATGGTTTGATCTCTTTAAGTTGGATTTTCATGGGTTTTGGTGTTTTCTAGTGGAAGAGCATTCAATTTCATCCAAGTTGGAGCTTTAGAAATCCGGATTTGGAGTTCGGATGGCCAAGTTGTGAGCTTTTAAAGTTTTGGGTTCAGCCATGGTATTTCTTGTTGTCTGGAGAAGACAGTGAGCAGTGTGCAGAGCTGTTTAGCTTACGTACACTGAGCTGCGCGCGCTCTTTAGCGTGCGTATGCAGACTTAGGTACGCTTCCTATTGGAAGCGTGTCTCCTGTAGCGTGCGTGACTTTTCACCCACGCTGCTCTCTCAGCGTGCGTGACTTTTCTCCTATGTTGCTCCTGTAGCGTGCGTGACTTTTCACCCACACTGCTCTCTCAGCGTGCGTGACTTTTCACCTACGCTGCTTCCTGTAGCGTGCGTGACTTTTCACCCACGCTGCTCTCTCAGCGTGCATGACTTTTCACCTATGCTGCTCCTGTAGCGTGCGTGACTTTTCACCTACGCTGCTCCCTGTAGCGTGCGTGACTTTTCACCCACGCTGCTCTCTCAGCGTGCGTGACTTTTTACCTACGCTGCTCCTGTAGCGTGCGTGACTTTTTACCTATGCTGCTCCTTGAGCGTGCGTGACTTTTCACCTACGCTCCCTGTAGCGTGCGTGACTTTTCACCTACGCTGCTCCTTGAGCGTGCGTGACTTTTCACCTACGCTGCTCTTTCAGCGTGCGTAACTTTTCGTACGCTGCTCCCCTGACCCCTTGTTTAACCCGTTGACCCTTGGAGTTTTGGTTTTATTTCTTTAAGCTTGGCTTTTCTATGGCCCTGTATATTGATATTTTATTAGATATTTTACGCCGATTTTATATCCTTACGTCTTTTGTCATGAACTTGATTTTACTTAATATGTTTGGAATGACTATTGTACATGGCTCGGTATGACAAGGAACTAGTATAACACGACAGTGACCCGTAGTGGTGCACTCCTGACATGACCGACCTGACATGATAATGGCCCGTCGTGGTGCACTCCTGACAAGTACCCTGACATAATTTATTTTAATGCTGTTACTTGACTTGCCTTGACCCCGTGGGTAGTCTTTTTGCTTGCTTGTTAAATCTACTTATCATGTCGTGCATCATGTCTAGGATGGGACTCCTGAGTACCACGGTCAAGAGCACCTACTAAAATAGATTAAGGTTAATAACTAGAATAACTCAGTAGTCATGAAGAGATGACACAGCTACAGGCAATCACGTTACCTGGGCGCTCTTGGGATCTGTAGCCTGCCGTCGAGTAGGGCACATTTCCAGCACACCGTCGCGTGTTGCACCCTCTAAGTCACCTAAGGGCACATTTGTCTCCTAGACAATGTACCCACCTGAATTCAACCCCTAATTTTGACCTGGGTAACCTGGATGGTCTGCAGGGCTTGTGGCTGTGGAACAATCTCACTGAATCTTGTTAGTAATTGGGCCTGTGATAACCCTAGTTAGTTAAAGTAGTAAGCCGTAGGATCGGCTTGGCCGTGATTGATTGAATGAGGTATAACCAGTCTAGTCATGTCTTGATCCCATGCAAGATTGCTTCCTGTCTTGATTACTTACATTACTTATCTTGCCGATAAATGGGGGGAACCAAGTTCTGTTCAGGTGAAGGGTTACAACCCCGGTCCTTGTTTGGTTTACGGATTGTAACCTGGCTATCGGAATAGTTCCATGGTTATCTCGTCGTATATCATCCTGACTTGTTTTCATAATTCTAGTTTTAATGTTATATTTTCTCGTGCTGATTGCTGGCTTTTGTTCTTATTTCGTGGCCCCCTTGTGGCACTTGCTCTTTCTGGGGTTGACCCAGCTGGTTTTGTGTGGCCAGATTTCGGAGCAGCTTCCGAGGATCTACCAAGCTTCCAGCCCAATGGTGGCGACTAGAAGGAACCCGGGCTACGAGTGGGTTTTCTATTTTGTTTCGCTCACTCTATTGTAAATTTATTCTTTTGAGGCGTTTAGCCGACGAGCCTGTTAGCTCGATGCACTTTTACTTACTGTCTGCCTACGGGCTGTAAACATGATTAACAAATCCTAAGGTTGATCATGTATGACTTAACTCTTGCTAGTCCTAACATTTTGTAATGACTAGCTTCATGGTCAACTGAATATGTGATATTTGGGACGCTTTATTATTGTATATTTAATGATCATACATCTTGCGACCTTACTTACTTGCTTGTGATTGAGACATTAGGCTTGTTCATGACCATAGGAGACTGTTGGCTTGTAGTAAACCCTCATATTTCTGGACAGCCGTGACCGTATATTGAGGTGGTTCCCATTTCAATATACGTAGCTGGCTATGTCTGCCCCTGCTCTCCAGTATTCTGGTTCTGGGGCGTGACATGGTTTAAGTGGTGGCCCACGCAGGTCTTGTCAATCAAGAAATATGAGGGTTTACCAAATAGATGTCTCAATCAGTATTCGCCCTTGATCTCCGCCCGTATTTTCAAATTCTTGAAATTCTTACCCTGATTACATGCTTGTATCGTTGATCTGTCCTGGTCCTTCCTTATTGTTTCCCTAGCAGCACTGTACCTGACCCTGCCGATCAGCAAGGAAGAGCACCTCCCGTGGACCAGCAGCAACCTGGAGATCAAGCCCAGCATTCCGGAGTCGCCTCCAGAGTGATACCTACTGGAGGAGAATCACCAGTTCGGCCCGTCCAGCCCGCAGAGCTACATGATGGTACCTTAGTAGGCCTCATCAGAACCTTGATAGCTTTCCAGGATGTCGAAGCGACGTCCTGCACCAGACAGTTCAAAATGCTTTGACCCGAGGCGGACATCCAAGGAACCAGGCGGCCAACAGTTTCAAGCGATTGAACCCTCCTTTCTTCGACGGCAGTGAGGATGCGATTGTCGCGGATGCATGGCTTCAGGATACCGAGGTGATTCTGGAAGCAGCCAGGACACCTGAGAATGAGAAGGTGGCGGTGGTACGCCTGCAGTTGTTGGATTTAGCTCGCAATTGGTGGGCGGCGCAGGCCGTAGGATTAGTGGCACCCATTGTTTGGGCAGTGTTTAGGAAGAGATTCCAGACGAAGTACTTTGATGCTGTGGCTCGGTACGACCTGCAGACCAGATTTACCAACTTGAAGCAAGGAGGCAGAACAGTCGACAGTTATGCATCCGAGTTTTCTAGGCTGAGTAGGTTTGCCTCCACCTTGGTGGCAACCGAGCTCGATAGAGCCCAGCGGTTCCAGCAGGGACTGCATTTGGAGATCTTATTGGCAGTTGAGCAGTTCGAGTACCAGACGTTTGATACAGTCTTGAGAGCAGCTAGGAGGCATGAGTATACCTTCCAGAGGATCGTGGATAGGACCGGAGGTAGGAAGCGGTCCCACAGTCAGATGCACCAATCATCAGCTCCAGCCCCGACAGCTAGGGGATTGACCATTGGAACTCCGAGGCGGGCGGCCTCAGTAACGTCGGTTCAGTATTCGACCCTGACGTACTCGCAGCAGCAGAAGCAGAAGCAGAGTTCCGCGATGGGATGTTCTCATTACGGGAAGCCAGGGCATGTGGTGGCAGATTATCGTAGGGCACAAGGATTGTGCCTGGCTTGTGGAGCAACAGATCATAGGATAGGGGCTTGCCCGAATAGGGGTGGTTCATCAGCATCCAACCCTTCTAGCTCTTCGGTGAGAGGACCGACCCAGCACTAGTTCAGCAGCTGCAGTATCAGTCTTCGAGGCCCTTACCGCCTCAGTCTCAGGCATTCCAGCAGCATCACCCCCAGCAGTATGCACAAGCCCAAGCTCAGACCCAGAATAGGCAGAGAGATTTCCAGCATAGGGGACCAGTAGCCAGAGGACAAGGTCAGGCCATGATGATGGCTATGGAAGAAAAAGTTGCACCAGGTGAGGTAGTGGCAGGTACTATTCTCATCAACTCCTTTCCAGCGTCTGTATTATTTGATTCTGGTGCATCGCATTCATTTATGTCTGTACGATTCGCGACACGGATAGGATTGGAGCCTGAGTCATTATCAGTGAGGCTCAATATACTTACTGGTAATGGTCTTGTGGGAGTAGATCGAGTGTTTTCCTCGTGTCGGATCGTAGTTAGCGGTAGGGAGTTCCCCGCTAGATTCATAGAGTTTCCTATGGCAGACTATGATGTAGTCCTAGGCATAGATTGGTTGAGGAACCAGTTTGCTAGGATAGACTGCCATATTGGCAGAGTTGTCTTTAGTATCCCCGACGAGCCAGAGTTTTCATTTTCCAGAGGCGCAGTGGAGCCATCTTCCCCAACATTGCGGATGGCAGTAGCAGCAGTGCAGTTACCCCGGATAGTTGAAGAGTTTCCAGATGTCTTTTCAGAGGAGCTTCCAAGGATGCCGCCAGAGCGGGAGATTGAGTTCACTATAGACTTGATTCCCGGGGCAGCACCAGTATCAAAGCGAGTCTACAGGATGGCACCTTCAGAGTTGGAGATTTTGTACAAGATGATTGAAGAACTCAGGACCAAGGGATTCATCCGTGCAAGTGGGTCGCCTTGGGGAGCCCCGATGCTTCTTGTAAAAAAGAAGGATGGTACGTCCAGGCTATGTATTGTATTGTACCTTGAATTCGGTGACAATCAAGAATAGATACCCTTTTCCGAGGATAGATGACTTGTTTGATCAGCTCAGAGGGGCTTCAGTGTGCTCGAAGATCGACTTGCGGTCAGGATACCACCAGATCAGAGTCAGAGAGCAGGACATCCCGAAGACAGCATTCAGATCGAGGTATGGGCATTGGGAGTTCCTTGTTATGCCCTTTGGAGCGACCAATGCGCCGATCGTATTCATGGACCTCATGAATCGCATTTTCATGCCTTACTTAGACCAATTTGTGATCGTGTTCCTAGATGACATCCTGGTCTACAGCAAGAGTGAAGCAGAGCATGAGCAGCATCTCAGAGTCATCCTCCGGACGC
The DNA here is from genome assembly GCA_029216955.1 of Iris pallida. NCBI lineage: Eukaryota > Viridiplantae > Streptophyta > Magnoliopsida > Asparagales > Iridaceae > Iris > Iris pallida. The sequence continues at coordinate 55,165 of JANAVB010036444.1, read as the reverse complement.
TTAGGAAGCATCAGTTGTACGCCAAGTTCAGTAAATGCGAGTTCTAGCTCGATCGCATTTCATATTTGGGTCACATCATTACCCGAGGAGGAGTGGAAGTGGATCCCCAAAAGATTATGGCTATCGAGTCATGGCCGGTACCCAGCTCAGTGGCAGAGGTTCGCAGCTTCCTTGGATTGGCCGGCTACTACCGGCGGTTCGTTTCAGATTTTGTAAGGATTTCAGCACCGATGACCCAGTTGACCCGAAAGGATGTGCCGTTTGTTTGGACAGCAGAGTGTCAGGAATTATTGAGAAGTTGAAGCGAGGTTTGATAACGGCTCCCATTCTCACCCTTCCAGATGGGACCGGAGGATTTACAGTTTATTACGACGCTTCAGGCAGAGGATTGAGGTGTGTCTTGATACAGCATGGGAAGGTAATATCTTATGCGTCACGCCAACTTCGTGATCATGAGAAGAATTACCTGACCCACGACTTAGAATTGGCGGCGGTAGTGTTTGCTTTGAAGTTGTGGAGACACTACTTGTACCGAGATAGAGTAGAGATCTTTACGGATCATAAGAGCCTGAAGTATGTTTTCACCCAGAAGGACCTTAATATGCGGCAGCGAAGATGGCTCGAGCTACTAGTGGACTATGATATAGATTTGCAGTATCATCCCGGGAAGGCCAACGTTGTAGCAGATGCATTGCGCAGGAGAGCCGGAGTTTATTTCCTGACGACACAACCAGAATTATTGGCAGATCTTCAGAAGATGGGTATTGAAGTGGTTCTTCCAACCAGCGTGGCATTGATGGCCAGCCTACAGGTTCAGTCCAGCATAGTTGAGAGAATCTGGGTGGCGCAGTCAACAGATTCCAAGATCCAGCGACTCAGAGCAGAGTGTGAAGCAGGAAGAAGGCCAGAGTTGTGTATCCATGAAGACGGTACACTTCGGCACGGCACTCGTCTTTGTGTACCCAGTAGAGATATCCGACAGGAAGTCATGGCGGAAGCCCACAGTTCACAGTATTCTATTCATCCGGGTGGTACGAAGATGTACCGTGATATTCGTCAGCATTTTTGGTAGAATGGTATGAAGAGGAAGATAGCCCGGTTTGTCTCTCGGTGTTTGTTTGCCAACAGATTAAAGCTGAACATCAGAGGCCCGCTGGACTTCTTCAACCCTTACCGATCCCAGAATGGAAATGGAAACATATAACCATGGATTTCGTGACCGGATTGCCCAGATCTCCGACCGGCAAAGATGATATTTGGGTAATTGTGGACAGGCTTACCAAGGTGGCACACTTTCTCCCATTCAGAGTTGGACAGTCGACGGCACAGTTAGCAGAGATGTATCTCAGGCAGATCGTCAGGCTTCACAGTGTGCCAGTCAGCATCACCTCAGACAGGGATTCAAGATTCACATCACACTTTTGGCGCAGCTTGCAGAAGAGTTTGGGGACTCGCCTTCAATTCAGCTCAGCTTATTACCCGCAGACGGATGGTCAATCAGAGCGCACAATCCAGACTCTTGAAGATATGTTGAGATCCTGTACCCTTGACTTCGGTGGTTCATGGAGAATCATCTGCACCTGGTAGAATTCTCGTACAACAACAGTTATCAGGCCAGTATCCAGATGGCATCTTTCGAGGCTCTTTATGGTAGGAAGTACAGATCCCCTAGCATGGGACGATGTCGGAGAGAGGTAGATGCTCGGACCCGAATTGATTTCCCAGACGGTTGAAGTGGTCAGGAAGGTCAGAGATCACCTCCAAGTTGCCCAGGACCGCCAGCGCTATTGGGCCGATGCTCATCGGCGTCCCTTAGAATTTACTGTCGGCGACCATGTATTCTTTAGGATCTCGCCTAACCGCGGCATCATTCGCTTCGACATGCGAGGAAAGCTTAGTCCTGGGTATATAGGGCCATTCGATATATTAGAGCGAGTAGGAGATGTATCCTATCGTCTTGCTCTTCTGCCGTCGCTAAGTGAGGTACATGATGTATTCCATGTGTCCCAATTACGACGGTATATTCCGGATCCGAGCCACATCCTAGACCATTCGGAATTGGTTGTTGGTACCAACCTTTCGTATGAGGAGAGGCCCGTGTCTATTTTGGACCGGAGGGAAAAGATACTCAAGAACAAGACTATTAAATTAGTCCGTGTTGCTTGGGATCATCACTCTCTGGGTGAGTCAACATGGGAGCGTGAGGACGACATCCGACCGCGATATCCCTACCTGTTTGACTCGTGAGGTATAATGTCTTTCTTATGCCTTACATTTTCCCTTTCTTGCTTGTATTGTATGATTATATGATTGGACTGCTTAGTATAGCTTGCCTTTGCTTAGTGTAGCTTGTCGTAGCAATCTCTAGCTCCTTGATTAAATTTCGAGGACGAAATTCTTTTAAGGTGGGTAGAGTTGTCACCCTCATTTCCCGTATTTCCCGTATTTCGTATTTATACTCGTATCTGGATTTTTGTCATGTATTTTTATTTTTCTTAACTTGTGGGATTTCGGTATTTCTCGTATTTTGATTTTGGCATGGCTCGGTTTTATTGGGGATGGTCCGGTTTGGTTCGATTTTATGTGTTGGAGCACCCTAGCCCTATGCTACATCCTCAACCCACCACAACTCCCCCACTTTATAACCCCCACCTACCACTCTCTCTCCTCATAACTTCCACCATTAATTTCCTTCTTCTTCTCTTCTCCTTCCTCCACAACTCTCCTAACCCTAGGCAAGTGCACCTTGCCACTTTATGAGAGCCCTATTTTCTTGGTTCATTTGCTAGATTAGGAGATGGTGATCAACATTAGAACTTGGTGTTTTGTGAATTGAAGTCTCCTTTGCTCTAGATCTAAGTTATTTCTATTTTCGGATTTTACATGGTTTGATCTCTTTAAGTTGGATTTTTATGGGTTTTGGTGTTTCCTAGTGGAAGAGCATTCAATTCCATCCAAGTTGGAGCTTTGGAAATCCAGATTTGGAGTTCGGATGGCCAAGTTGTGAGCTTTTGAAGTTTTGGGTTCAGCCATGGTATTTCTTGCTGTCTGGAGAAGACAGTGAGCAGTGTGCAGAGCTGTTTAGCTTACGCACACTGAGCTGCGCACGCTCTTTAGCGTGCGTACGCAGACTTAGGTACGCTTCCTGTTGGAAGCGTGTCTCCTGTAGCGTGCGTGACGTTTCACCCACACTGCCTCTCAGCATGCGTGACTTTTCACCTACGCTGCTCCTGTAGCGTGCGTGACTTTTCACCAACACTGCTCTCTCAGCGTGTGTGACTTTTCACCTACGCTGCTCCCTGTAGCGTGCGTGACTTTTCACCCACGCTGCTCTCTCAGCGTGCGTGACTTTCACCTACGCTGCTCCTGTAGCGTGCGTGACTTTTCACCTACGCTGCTCCCTGTAGCGTGCGTGACTTTTCATCTACGCTGCTCTCTCAGCGTGCGTGACTTTTCCCCTACGCTGCTCCTGTAGCGTGCGTGACTTTTCACCTACGCTGCTCCTTGAGCGTGCGTGACTTTTCACCTACGCTGCTCCCTGTAGCGTGTGTGACTTTTCACCTATGCTGCTCCTTGTGCGTGCGTGACTTTTCACCTACGCTGTTCTTTCAGCGTGCGTAACTTTTCGTATGCTGCTCCTCTGACCCCTTGTTTAACCCATTGACCCTTGGAGTTTTGGTTTTATTTCTTTAAGCTTGGCTTTTCTATGGCCCTGTATATTGATATTTTATTAGATATTTTACGCCCATTTTATATCCTTACGTCTTTTGTCATGAACTTGATTTTACTTAATATGTTTGTAATGACTATTGTACATGGCATGGTATGACAAGAAACTAGTATAACACGACAGTGACCCGTAGTGGTGCACTCCTGACATGACCGACCTGACATGATAATGGCCCGTCGTGGCGCACTTCTGACAAGTACCCTGACATGATTTATTTTAATGCTGTTACTTGACTTGCCTTGACCCCGTGGGTAGTCTTCTTGCTTGTTTGTTAAATCTACTTGTCCTGTCGTGCATCATGTCTAGGATGGGACACCTGAGTACCACGGTCAGGAGCGCCTACTAAAATGGATTAAGGTTAACTAGAATAACTCAGTAGTCATGAAGAGATGACACAGCTACAGGCAATCCCGTTACCTGGGCGCTCTTGGGATCTGTAGCCTGCCGTTGAGTAGGGTACATTTCCAGCACACCGTCGCGTGTTGCACCCTCTAAGTCACCTAAGGGTACATTTATCTCCTGGATAATGTACCCACCTGAATTCAACCCCTAATTTCGATCTGGGTAACCTGGATGGTCTGCAGGGCTTGTGGCTGTGGAACAATCTCACTACATCTTGTTAGTAATTAGGCCTGTGATAACCCTAGTTAGTTAAAGTAGTAAGCCGTAGGATCGGCTTGGCCGTGATTGATTGAATGAGGTATAACCAGTCTAGTCATGTCTTGATCCCATGCAAGATTGCTTCCTGTCTTGATTACTTACATTACTTATCTTGTCGATAAATGGGGGGAACCAAGTTCTGTTCAGGTGAAGGGTTACAACCCCGGTCCTTGTTTGGTTTACAGATTGTAACCTGGCTATCGGAATAGTTCTATGGTTATCTCGTCGTATATCATCCTGACATGTTTTCATAATTCTAGTTTTAATGTTATATTTTCTCGGGCTGATTGCTGGCTTTTGTTCTTATTTCGTGGCCCCCTTGTGGCACTTGCTCTTTCTGGGGTTGATCCAGCTGGTTTTGTGTGGCCAGATTTCGGAGCAGCTCCCGAGGATCTACCAAGCTTCCAGCCCAATGGTGGCGACTAGAAGGAACCCGGGCTACGAGTGGATTTTCTATTTTGTTTCGCTCACTATATTGTAAATTTATTCTTTTGAGACGTTTAGCCGACGAGCACCTGTTAGCTCGATGCACTTTTACTTACTGTCTGCCTACGGGCTGTAAACATGATTAACAAATCCTAGGGTTGATCATGTATGACTTAACACTTGCTAGTCCTAATATTTTGTAATGACTAGCTTCATGATCAGCTGAATATGTGATATTTGGGACGCCTTATTGTAACACCCAGTTTTTGAAATGAGGGTAATTTTGAAATTTTGTATTTAAATTATTTAATTGTGGTATTTAGTTTAATAATATGATTTTTGGTGATTTAATAATTTTTTAAACTATTTAAAAACTGCTTGAGTCATGACTTGTGATTTTAGGTATTTTGCTAGTGAGCCGTAGTGACTGTCTGCCCTAGAGCCTAACCATGTGGGTAGAGATTTGTTTAGTACATTTAGCTTGAGGGTAAATTGGTTATCTTGAATTTATTTGAATTTATAAAAATTTTGAAATTTAATGTATATTATATTAAATGGTGTGATGTAATATTATTTAATTAATTGCCATGTGAATGTTTTAGCCCTAACCTAGAATTGACCTTGCCTAGGTTAGTCCTAGTTAGTCATGGTTAGACTAAGTTAGGAATTGATTTGGTCATGGTTAGTCATGACTAGTTAAAATGACTAGGTTGCAACTTGATTAAGGGGGACCTTGATTTTGACCCTTGAATATGCTAGATGGGATGAGAGCCCTTAGATTGAATCCTAAAACCCTAACCCTAACATTATGACCAGCCTAGGGATTCCCCCTCCTTACTATAAAGTCCCTCTCAAAGTTTGTGCCTCCTCTTTATTCATCCCTCCATTTTTCTAAGGAAAGGTTTGCTCTCTATTGAAATTTATTCATAGTTTATTCATTAATGATCCATTTTCATTGAGACTTCTTCCATAGTGATCTAAATTCCATTCCCCTACTGTTCATGGAGGATAATCTCAGGTTTGGACCAATTTGGAGCCATTGACTAGCTTGAGGAGATCTCATTTTTGGGGCTTTTCCTTGTGAAGGAACACACCTAGGTAACTTTCCATTCCCTCCACCAAATCTCGATTTCCTTGCATGGTTAGGAAGCCCTATGTGCCCTCTCTCTGTTGGTATAGGCATTGCTAGGGTTCGTGTCCAATACGTGTCCATATCGGATACGTATCAGACCATGGTCGTAAGTGTTCGACCTAATGCCTCAATAGGATTTTCTTCACTGTTTTTAAATAGTGTTTGAATAGGAAATTAGGTTTTGGTCTTGCTTGTGTGAATCTTGTGTTTTGAACACATTTTCGTGTGGTGTCGTGTCGTATTTAGGACACGAACACGCTGGGCCGCGCGCGTACACGAGCACTGTAGCTCCCCTGCTACCAGCGTGCTCGTGCGGGCTGCCCAGGGCACATGGGCGCGTGCCAATGGACGTAGAGCTTGGGGCAGTGTCTGTCATGACACTTCCCAAGTCTCATGTCACTTGGTGGCGTGTCGGGTGCGTGCGGACACGCGCACTGATCACACACTGAGACTGTGCGCACAGGAATCACGTTCTGATACGGGTTTCCCGTATGGACACGGCGACATATTGGCTCGTGTCAGGGTCCTAGGCACCAAGCCCTATGTGTGACGGACCTAGGTGCACGAGCTCGTGTCCTGGTTTGGCTCGTGCTGTGTGCACGAAGACACGGCACGCGTGCACGACGATTGTCCTGCTGCGCGTGCCCATGTTCTGTTTAATCCTGTTTGGACACGATTGTGTCATATTAATGGACACGTGATGGACCCTGGGACACGTACACAACATGTATTTATGTTACCAACCTTTTAATTGTAATTGATGATTATTTTGGGTTCAAACGATCGAATCCCCTTTGGGACTGATACACACTGACACCAGTTCACTGTTTAGTTTTCCTTGGGTTTTAAATTGCATTTTTCTTGGTTTAATGATGATTAAATGTTTAATTCAGACACACCTACATATGTAATGAGTGATGAGTAGGTTAGATTGCAATTTTGATGGTTTTTGATTTCGAAACCATGATTTTTCTCTAAAATCCTGATACTTAATATCAGTAATTCCCTCACTGTCCTGTTCCAGACTTTAATTCGATTTTGTCTTCACATTTAACCCTTGCACACTGTTAAATAATGTAGTTTAAAACTCTAATTGGTTCACCTATATGGTTGTCTAGGTGTATTGTGAGATTGGGAATGTTTTGATGTAGTTTGGGTTCAAATTCTGTGTTTAAAGGAAAGGGACTGAACTGAAATCCTTGCTAACTATTTTCTTTCCTGTTAAGTTGATGAATGATATCAAGTTTTGTTCTCTGAAATCTATAAACTTGTTAATGAGTTGTTTTGCTATATATGTTCAATGGGTCAAACTAGAATTTATTGGGATTTTGAATGAAATGTTGAACTGAGATTTAGTTCCTTCTTCTCTGATTTACTGAATTGATTCCCTTTCCATTTTCAAATATAAACCTGAGTTTTCTTTCACCTGAATTAACTTGTTTTCTGAGATGTCAGTCCCTATTTTTGAACTGTCAATAACTTGAGATTGTATCACTATTTTTGTGTGTTGAACTGTTGATATGAACTTTTTTTTTTTTAGTTTAGTTGAACCTAGGAATTTATCTCTGATATGGAATTGATATTGTGAACCTTAGCTATGGGTAAATGTGATAACTGAACTGATGTATATTCCTTTTCCTTAACTAAATTGCATGAATTTTTATTCATGGATAACCTGTCAACTACCTATTTTCCAGACCTCATTGGTTGTTGCTTCACTGTTTTAGTTGCCACTGATTTCATTTCATTATTGGAATTTGTTCTACAAAAACCTGAGCAAGGGGGAGGGTGGAGGATATTGGTTTAACTAGGTCTTGTGTGCATTGTTGTTGTCCTTGTTCCTTTGAAACAATAAAACCTGAACTATATATTTTTGAACCAAATTCATGTTGAACCTGGAATTTGAATTCCCTTACTTCATGTACTAACTGAGAATGTGGTTGGCACTTGTGTGCATTGTTTAAGGGTTTAGTTCTTAATGGGATTGAATGTGTGGTTGAATGTTAGTTAAATTCTAAATTCCAGTTTTCCTATTATTCAAAAAAAACCCTGTGATACTGTCCATATTGCACTGTTCTGTCCAGATTTCTAAAATAAACTTTGACATCAAATTGATCCATTTTGTTCACTGTTAACAGCATGTTTTAAACTCTAATGAATGCTCCTATAGGCTCACTAATAGTATGTGGTAATTGGGGTCTAACTAATGTGGTTTGGCTAATATTCTGTGAAGGCAAATGATTGGACTGAAACTGGATTTGGGAGGGGGAAACTGTCAACTGATTTCTGGGTTTTTCTTCGCTGTTTTGTTCACACATACACTTGACAATGCAGGACATCCCCTTAGTTCCCTGTCAACAATTTTCCTATTTACACTCTACACACACCAATGTTTCTTGTCCACACTATCTAATCTCACATACACACACATATACATTGACACCCTCACATGTTTGCACACCCACACTCTTCCCTTCCCTCTCTACATCTATATATATATGTGCATAATAAGTCAACTTGTATATATATGTTAAGTCTATATATAAATATAGTGTGATGATTCCTAATGTGTATAACTATAACCTTGTAATATTAGAAGTATATATATAGATATCTATGTAATGTGAATGTGCCCATTTCTATACATATGTATATAAGGTGTAGGAGCAATGCATTTACCAATGTAGGTTGTATTGGCTTATGTATTCCTATATTATATATGCCTATGTATATGGAATATATATACACATGTGTTTTGTGTGATAGATTTGTAAAGCTTGTGATGTGATGTGTGCTGCTAGAATAGGCTGATTAGACTTGTTAGACCTAGATAGTTGAGTCTAGACTATCTTGACCATAGTTGACCTAGTTTGACTGGTATAGTTGACTGAAGTTGACCAAGAGTTGACTTTGGTCTAGATTGACCTAGATTCATGTAGAACTCATAGTAGTGCATCTTATTACCATTCTAGACTTGTTGTGACTTGTGTTGCTCTAACTAGGAGTCAGGCGCCTCATCTCGGACACTATATTTTCACAGCTATTCAGATACCAGGCGAGTACATTCTCTGATCATTTCATATCCTGCTTAGAATTATTTTCTGCAGTAGATTGGTACTATATGTGTGCTGCTAGAATGTACTGTCACGTTGGTCACACGGATTGGTACTATATGGATCCTTTCTTGAGATGTTATCCTTAGGAAGCATCGGGTACTCTATGTTCTGTGCGTTTCACTTTCATAGCGTATCATATGCTTCTTGGTTCTTTGATCACTTACGACATGTACCCTCATGATCGTAGAGTCTTCCTGGAATCTTACACTGTTGGGTTACTCCCAGAATCCCCATTTTTATGGGACTTACACTGTTGGGTTACTCCCAGAATCCTCATTTTTATGGGACTTACACTGTTGGGTTACTCCCAGAATCCCCATTTTTATGGGACTTACACTGTTGGGTTACTCCCAGAATCTCCATTTTTATGGGACTTACACTGTTGGGTTATCCCCAGAATCCCCATTTTTATGGGACTTACACTATTGGGTTACCCCCAGAATCCCCATTTTTATGGGACTACTATGTATCACCTTCGGGGTCTACCACCATTCGGGGGATTATCACCCTCGGGGTCTATCACCTTCGGGGTCTACTACATAGCATCATATAACATAACCTGGCTGGATCCTTGTGTATTGATTGGGGTACGGGGGAGTATTACATGTTCATATTGTACTCTGACTCACTACTCACTGCTAGTTCCCTATGTATAGTAGATATTTCTATTACAGTTCTCTCTCTATTTTTATACTGCACTTCTTTCAGTACTTGTATCTTACTTTACTGCATGTTCATATTTTCTAACCTGCTATGAATTGTTGAGATGTACTGTGCTCGCTCCTGTCCTGACTGGACCTGTTGAAAATATTACAGAGGACGAGGAGGAGGCCTGGGAGGATACCTTCTACGGGACAGCTCTAGCTGAGGACCTCACCCCACTGCCTAGACTAGTCTAGTTAGGATTATCTTACTTTATGTTGTCTTGGGACATGTTTAGCTAGATTACTTTTTGTTCAGAGATGTTGAGTTGTATATATTATTTTCCTTCAGTATCTGAGACCATGTACTTCTGGATAGTTGCTGTGATTATCTTAGACTAATCTTATCATCTATCTTCCTTGAGTTTTATTTCATATCGTGCTATCTTTTCCTTAGTTGTGATTGAGTTTAGCTATTGCTATGTCACCCCCATTCGGGGAGTATAACTGTTTAGAGATATATTGATAGATGTTGCGACCTAGGACAACGTTCTACCGCTGACACTGCGGCGTAGGCTGGGCGTTGTTACGTTCTCGTACCCAAACAGAGGGTGCGGGTCGTGACACTTATTATTGTATATTTAATGATCATACATCTTGCGACCTTACTTACTTGCTTGTGATTGAGACATTAGGCTTGTTCATGACCATAGGAGACTGTTGGCTTGTAGTAAACCCTCATATTTCTGGACAGCCGTGACCATATATCGAGGTGGTTCCCATTTCAATATACGTAGCTGGCTACGTCTGCCCCTGCTCTCCAGTATTCTGGTTCTGGGGCATGACAAGACCTGTCCACCGCTGGACGTATATACTCCACTACCCCGCCAGCCGCATGAGTTGTTCCCGTTCTGAGCCGCATGGGCTCTTAATTTCCCCGACCCGCATAAATTTCTTTCTCTAGCCGTATGAACTTTTGAACTCATGACCGCATGCCCCCACCCTTCCCTGGCCGCATGGAACTTGATCCCGCCAGCCGCATGAAGCTTACTTCCCTCTGGCCGCATAATACTCCGCTACATGACCCTTAACTCCCCTAAGCCGCATGCATTCTCTTAGACCCGAGTCCCCTCCAACCGTATGGGCTGCTCCCTCCTCGGCCGCATAAGATCATTCTTGGCCGCCTATGCTCGAGCCGCATGGCTCTTTCCCTGGCTTGTATTTTATTATTTAATGGTCGTTATTAACTCGTACTTGTAACGCCCTGTGTAACTTGAGTTTCTATAGCGTACACCTTACCCTATTGTATATTTTTACGCCCATTTTATATCCTTACGCCTTTTGTCCCGAACTTGATAATCCCGATTTGATTGACATAATTGAAATAACAATTGTACTTGGCATGGTGTGACCAATAACTGACATGCTTGATAGTGGTGTTGGCCCATTCCATGGTCACACCCGATTTCGATAATCAACATGCACTTAAGTCAATACACAAAATATACAAAATGCTGCTAATCATTTCAGGATTTATGAAATCAATTTCAACGGACGTTGTACTGCATCAACGAAGCATCAACTTCATCAAATCTGGAGATGACTCATTTTACATTTTATTCTGTATTTTACATTTTATTGAGTCTAGGATTTATTTTATAAATCAGTTTTGGTAATACTGGCTTAGGGTTATTTCAGTTCACTTTCTAAAAAGCCTACCCACTATTACTCACATTTCTTGTTACACTCATTTTACAAAATATTCCAAAACAGTTTCAAAAACAATTTGTGTTAAAATATTTCAAAAATCTCCTGACAGAACTCCTAACCGAGTTCGGCCAGAACTCTGTCCGAGTTCGGTCAATTTATATTCAAACTTCTGTTGCCTCCAAATCTGCGAGCAACGTCTCTTTGCGAGATATATGCATCCGAACTCTGCCCGAACTCTGTCCGAGTTCGGTTCCGGAAAACACCTATAAATAGAGAAGAACTTTTCATTTCAAATCATTCATTCACTCTTCATCTTCTCTTCTCTACTATTCAAGTGTTTTCAAACGATCCAAGATTTTCAAATCATACCTATACACCTCTTAGCCAAAAGCCAGTATTATCAGAGTTGATTTAGAGACTTTTGGTATTCCAAGATTTGAAAAGAGGTCGTTCCAAGTCCAACAACTTTTTTGTTGTGGAGCTGGTCGTGCGCTCGTCACCAAGCACGGTGTTGTGAAGGCGTTCGTGCGCTCGTCACCAAGCACGGTGTTGTAAGAGACTGCAAGCTCTCAGTTAAAGCTTGTGCCATAGTGGATTAACATCGAGCAAGAGTACTCGAGACTGGATTAGTCCTCTCAGAGGGATACAAGTATATATCGCTGTGTCGCTGAGTTTGAATTCTCTATCTCTTGCTGTATTATATTTATTGTCTCTTATTTCACTGCCATAGTTTTAAAGTTTAGTTTTAATTGGTGATTATTTTTCGCTGCACACACACAATCTATTCACCCCCCCTCTAGAGGTGCTCAACTGTCCTACAATTGGTATCAGAGCAGGTTATATTCATATATAACATACCTCAGAGTATATATGGCAGCCGTGAAATCAATATTCAACGGTGAAGGGCAATCCACAAATAGACCTCCCCTATTTGGTGGAACAAATTATACCTATTGGAAAACACGAATGACTTTCTTTCTAAAATCTCTTGACTTTGATCTTTGATCAATAGTCATTGATGGTTATAAGAAACCAGCACCCACAGTGGTTGAAGGTATTCTTATAGAAAAGCCTCATGACAAATACACCGAAGCTGAAAAAGCTAAGGCTAGTCTTGATGCTCGTGCCATCAATGCACTATTCTGTGCAATTAACAAAACGGAGTTCAACAGAGTTTCAACCTGTAAGACGTCTCACGAAATTTGGAAACTTCTTGAGGTAACTTATGAAGGTACTTCCCAAGTGAAGGAATCCAAAATTAGTAGACTGACTCAGGAATGTGAATCTTTCAAGATGAAACCCAGTGAATCAATTACACAGATGTTTACTCATTTTCTTGATATAACTAATCCTCTGCAATCTCTTGGTAAGAATTACAGCAATCATGAGAAGATCAGAAAAGTGCTGCGAGCTCTAACAAAGAACTGGAATCCAAAAGCCACAGCAATTATTGAAGGAAACGATCTCACACTATGTCCTTGGAAACACTAATGGGGAAGCTGATGACCCATGAACTTGATTTGCAAGAGTTTGAGGAAGCAACACCAAAAGAAAAATCTATTGCCTTCAAAGCTCAAGAAAGAAAATCAACATACAATGACTCTGATGAAGAATCATCGAGTGGTGATGAACATGCCCTACTTGTGAAGAACTTCAGGAAGTACCTAAAGTTTACAAGCAGAAAGAAGAAAGATGTCCAAGAAAGCAATGAAGATGAAACCATATGCTTTGGATGCAAGAAGTCAGGGCACATGAAGAAGGACTATCCAACCTCCAAGAAAGCAGTCCATATGACAGATCAAGATCAAGCAGAAAAGCAACAACTGATCAAAAGTATGCCAACACAAGTATATGGCATGAAAGTGATGCCAGTGATTCAGAAAAAGATGACAGACCCTGCGGCAATGCAAATGTCTGTCTTATGGCATTTGAGAAGGTATCTTCAAATCCTCTATATGATGACTTTTTTCGATGAGTTACAAAATGCCTTTAGCGATTTACTTGAAGAACACAAAATGTGCTTGACAAGTATAAGCAATCTCGAAAAGAGACTAAGGCGTACACAACCGAGTTAGCTAGACTGTCCAATATTATTGAAGATATTAAAGAGACGTCTACTACCGGTAACACGGAAGAGATAGCCAAACTCAAGGTAGACTATCATGAGGCTATCCTCAAAATTGAAAAGAAAGAAAGAGACTATGTCAAGATGCAAGAACTATATGATATAGAGAAGAAGAAGCACCTAGTAACAGAACAAAGACTCTCAAATATGACTGCTAGATATGAAGAGTCTATTGCAATTTCTAAAAAGTTAGAAATCAAGTTAGGCAAACAGGCAATACCTGTGACACAGCCTAAAATTAGTCCTAATGCCAGGCATACACCTAAGAGGACTAAAAACAAGAAAGCACAGAAGAAACACGTATACAATCATGCTTTCACTTATAGGTTCTCCAAACCAAACAAGCATGTAAACACAGTAGTGACCACATCTAGTTCTAAATTGACTTGCACTTATTGTGGTAAGCACGGTCACATATCACAGTATTGTTTAGCAAGAAAGCTTGTTGACAATCACACTTTAATTTGGAGACCTAAAGCTAATCAGAATGGATCCTTCAGAAAATGGGTACCAAAGGATTCATCTACTTATCTTGTAGGTGGATCCTCAACCCTCTCATGCTAGAAGCAAATGGATCCTCGATAGCGGATGTTCGCGACACATGACTGGTGATGCATCTTTATTCGCTACGCTATCGATGAAGAAAGAAGGATATGTCTCCTTCGGAAATAACTTGAGAGGTGATATAATTGGTAATAGTACTGTAGGTATTTCTCCCTATCCAGTAATAAAGGATGTTTGCCTAGTAACAGAATTGAAACATAACCTATTAAGCATAAGTCATTTGGCAGATAATGGTTATGGCATTAATTTTGTGAAAGATAAATGTACCATATATGATATGTCATCTGGTGATCCCATATATAAAGGGATCAGAGAAGACAATATTTATGTTTTCTTTTTGGAGAATACTAATAATGCAGGTAGGTGCCTAGTAGTCAATCAAGATGAAAGCTGGCTATGGCACATGAGACTAAGACATGTAAACATGGACACTATCTCACGACTAAGTACAAAGAAGTTGGTAAGAGGACTCCCTGAGATTCCATTCAAGAGAGATATGGTATGTGCTGACTGTGAAAAGAACAAAGCACATAGGTCTACTTTTAAATCCATCAACGCTGTAAGTACTTCTAGACCTTTGCAGTTAATTCATATGGATTTATTTAGTCCTAGTAGAGTCGCTAGTCTTGGCGGTAAGCTCTACGCCTTTGTTATTGTTGATGATTTCTCTCGATTTACTTGGGTTTATTTCTTATCAAACAAAAGTGATGCAATTTTTGAATTTCAGATATTTTGCAAAAAGGTACAAAACGAAAAAGGCTTCATGATTACTCGTAGCCGAAGTGATCAAGGGGCAAATTCAAAAATTCTGATTTCAAAAAGTTTTATGATGATAGTGGATACTACCACGAATTTTCTTGTCGTAGAACTCCCTAACAGAATGGTGTTGTGGAGCGGAAGAATCGTACTCTAAGCGAAATAGCTAGAGTCATACTGAATCAGTATAATCTTTCTAAATATTTTTGGGCAGAAGCTGTTAGTACAACCTGTCATGTTTTGAATAGGATGTTAATTCGACCAATCTCGAAGAAAACACCATATGAGCTTTGGTTTGGAAGAATTCTAAACATTTCTTACTTTAAAGTTTTTGGATGTCGCTGTTTTATCCTGAACACCAAGGATAACTTAGGAAAGTTCGACTCCAAAGCAGATGACGGGATATTTCTCGGATATGCTGCTAAGAGTAAGGGATATAGAATTTTCAATAAAAGATCTATGATTGTTGAAGAAACTATTAATGTTACTTTTGATGAGGTAAATAGTCACAGATCTAGCGACAGTGCTGATGAAGATACACACGCAAGGACTGAGAAGAGTTCTGTGAAAGATCTGACCCAAGATGCAAGAACTGAGAAAAGTTTTGTAAAAGATATGACCCAACAGTTCGAATCATTAAAATTCAAGCCAGATCATCCAGAAACACTCATCATAGGTGATGTATCTAAAGGTGTAAGTACACGTTCATCTCTTAAAAATTTTGATATAGCAGCAAATGTAGCATTCATTTCTCAAATAGAACCTAAGAATATAGATGATGCTTTTACTGATGAGTTTTGGATTTCTGCCATGCAAGAGGAACTTAATCAATTTGAGAGAAACCAAGTTTGGGAACTCGTTCCTAAACCTATTGGTCAATCGATAATTGGTACCAAATGGGTGTTCCGAAATAAACTCAGTGAAGATGGACAGGTTCTACGCAACAAAGCACGTCTAGTGGCACAAGGTTATAATCAAGAAGAAGGAATTAATTATGATGAGACCTATGCTCCTGTTGCTAGACTAGAAGCCATCAACATGTTTTGTGCATTTGCATGCTTTAATGATTTTAAATTATTTCAAATGGACGTGAAAAGCGCATTTTTAAATGGATTTTTAAAAGAGGAAGTTTTTGTGAAACAACCCCCTGGGTTTGAAGATTTTCAAAAATATGATCACGTCTTCAAGATTAAGAAAGCCCTTTATGGACTCAAACAAGCACCTCGTGCTTGGTATGAACGCCTAAGTGCCTTCTTACTTGATAATGGTTTTTCAAAAGAAAAGTTGATACTACTTTATTTATCAAATCCTTGAATGATGATATCCTTCTAGTGCAAATTTATGTAGATGACATAATATTCGGTTCTACTAACGAAAAACTCTGTCAAGATTTTGCTAAGTGTATGCAGAGTGAATTTGAGATGAGTATGATGGGAGAGCTAAACTTCTTCCTAGGACTTCAAATCAAACAGCACTCAAAAGGAACATTCATCAACCAAGCTAAGTACATGAAGGACATACTGAAAAAGTATGACCTCGAGAATGTAAAGCCAATCGAGACTCCTATGGCTACATCTACAAAGCTTGATGCTGATGAAAATGGCAAACCTGTCGATCAGCGTAAGTATCGAGGTATGATTGGTAGTTTATTATATTTAACTGCTAGTCGTCCTGATATTATGTTTAGTGTTTGCATTTGTGCACGTTATCAGGCAAATCCTAAGGAATCACATCTCAGTACCGTTAAGCGTATCTTCCGATACCTTAAAGGAACTTCTACAGTCGGCTTATGGTATCCTAAAACCAAATCCTTTGACCT
This sequence comes from Iris pallida, assembly GCA_029216955.1. Lineage (NCBI taxonomy): Eukaryota > Viridiplantae > Streptophyta > Magnoliopsida > Asparagales > Iridaceae > Iris > Iris pallida. The sequence continues at coordinate 38,486 of JANAVB010036444.1, read as the reverse complement.
GATAGGTTACTCGGATGCGGATTTTGCAGGATGCAAAGTAGACCGTAAAAGTACCAGTAGCACATGTCATTTCCTAGGAAAGGCCTTAGTCTCTTGGTTTGCAGAAACAAAATTCTGTAGCATTATCAACAACTGAGACTGAGTATATCGCCACAGGACGTTGTTGTGCTCAGATTTTATGGATGAACCAAACCTTATAAGACTACAATCTGTACTACACTAATGTTCCTATTTGTGACAACACTAGCACTATTAATTTGACTAAGAACCCTATCTGTCATTCACGCACAAAGTACATAGAGATAAGACATCATTTTCTTCGTGATCATCAACAACACGGGAATATTTGCTTAGAATTTATTTACACAGATCATCAACTAGCAGATATATTCACAAAACCATTGGCTGAAGACCGTTTTAACATAATGAGGCGTGAGCTCGGTATACTTGAATTTTCAGATTCATAATGCAATATGGTAATTAAAATTAATTTCATAACTTACAACTTTGGAATTTATTTAACGAAAATTATTTTTGGGTACAAACCTAAAAAGGGTATGTTTGTCACCACGACTACGGTTGAAGCGAAGCGGTACTTAAGAGTTCCCCGGTGAACCTCCGTTAGCTGGGACAACCCCTACAGTTAACCCATAAATAGAGTTCGTTACTAAATACTAGAGTCAAAAGTCATAAAAATTACTTTCAACCAACCAGAACTGCATTTATTGTCTCGGGAATGCAAGTGACCGAACTCGGGTCGAACTCTTACCGAGTTCAGACCGAATTCGGACCGAGTTCGGTCGGCACTGTTATGGTTCCAGAAACGAACAGCCGGCCCTAGCTCCTTTATAAACCCTTCTTCCTCCACTCTTTTTCACTCATCAACTCGAGTTTACTCCTTATATCTCCTAAAAAGTTCTTTCTCCTCCATCCTAGCAAGGAATCCAAGAGATCTGGTGGGCGTCTCGAATTCTCATCTTCCTCCTTTTTCTCAAAAAGGTAATCTACTTCCTTTCCTTCAATTTCTTTCAATGGCTCCTAAGCGTCATAGATCATCTTCCCAAGGGGCCTCCTCCTCTTCGGATTATACACCTGCTAGCCTTTTTAGTCCAGCACGACCAACGGATGCAGAAGACTATGACTCTACTTTATTTCCGGACAAAGAGTTTTCTGATCTTTGGTTTGATTCTTTTTCTGGTCGTAGGATTTGCAATGGAGCTTTTGTAAATTTTACAATATTTTCTGAATACGCTCCTACTTTTGACCACCTAGGATACCGAGATTTCTTCGAGGTATCAGAAAACATTTTTGATAATGTCGTCCGAATGTTTTACTGCAATTTGCAAGTAAAACCTAACGGAAACTATTCTTGCGTTGCTGGGCAAGAACTAGAATTCTCTGCCACCGATATCAGTAAATTTTTCCATGTTCCTGATCTTGGTGATGCTTTGGTTGACATTACCCATGTCCAGTTCCCTGCTGATGTCACCCTAGCCTCTTTTAGGGAACTCATCTGTCATCCAAACCCAGTTCCTCACAGGGTTTATTCCAAGAACTTGAACCAATCCTTTCATGAACTCTATCGAATGATTTTCTCTGTCCTTCTTCCAAAGAAAGGATCCACAGATGAAGTGACCTTTTTGGAACTCTCTGCTCTCTATCATATTCATTTTGGCATTCCATTTTCTATCCCTAAGACCATGATGTCCTGGATGCTAAACTACATAAATGAAGGAAGAAATCTGGTATATCTAATGCACTTGGCATCTATCTTTCGTCATTTGGAGATTGACCTTCAGACTTGTGCATTCTCCTCTACTCCTATCGAGCTTACCAGATCTCGACGGTTTCCTGCTCCACCTCCGCCTTCTGGAGCTCAGCCTGCTCCAGCTGCTGACGCTGAGGTTCCTGATGCTCCTGCTCCTGCTCCAGCCCCTGCCCCGGGATTTGATCCGACTTTCTACCAGCGCTTTGATAATTTTGTTGCTATATCTGTGCAACGTTATCAAAGTTATCTTGATTCGGAGTTCCGACACATTTCTTAGGCCCAGGTGCTGAGGAATGGGATAGCTGATCTCCACTACAGCCTCGCCCATGATCTGGTCCATCCAGTTACCATCCAGCCTCACCCAAGCTTTCCAGGTCCTCGGTTCACAGATGAGGTCTCCTTCCAGCACTTCGACCCCACTACAGCCTACTTTCCTCCAGAGGCTCCTGGTGCTGACGACCCCACTATGTGACGTAGATTCAGTTTTTGGATAGTGTGTTATTTGTTAGATGATGATCTTTTATGCTTTGATGTAGTTTTTTATATATGTCTAAACTCCCTAGTTAGACATTTTCTGATGGTTGTACTTAGCACTTATTAGTACGACATTTCTTTATTTCCAGCATTAGTATTACTATAGTCGTTGTTGCTGTGATTATGTCTCTTTTACTTCACTTTGTCTTTTGTTTCCTATTGTTGGCTTCACACATTACGGGGGAGCCAAGTCATTTTACTATTTGACAAAGGGGAAGAAAAAGAGTACCATACCAAAAGAGTACCATACCAAAAGCAAAAGCATTTCTAAAAATCGTACAAATCGAAAAACAAACTCTACCATTTTCAGGTATACTTGTATTTTGTTCTATTTTATCAAACTATATTTGGTATAGACTCAAGTTTGTCAATTATCAAAATAGGGGAGATTGTTGGCCCATTCTATGGTCACACCCGATTTAGATAATCAACATGCACTTAAGTCAATACACAAAATATACAAAATGCTGCTAATCGTTTCAGGATTTATGAAATCAATTTCAACGGACGTTGTACTGCATCAACGAAGCATCAACTTCATCAAATCTGGAGATGACTCATTTTATATTTTATTCTGTATTTTACATTTTATTGAGTCTAGGATTTATTTTGTAAAATCAGTTTTGGTAATACTGGCTTAGGGTTATTTCAGTTCACTTTCTAAAAAGCCTACCCATTATTACTAACATTTTTGTTACACTCATTTTATAAAATATTCCAAAACACTTTCAAAAACAATTTGTGTTAAAATATTTCAAAAATCTCCTGACAGAACTCATAACCGTGTTCGGCCCGAGTTCGGCCCGAACTCTATCCGAGTTCGGTCAATTTATATTCAAACTTTTGTTGCCTCCAAATCTGCAAAAACGTCTCTTTGTGAGATATATGCATCCGAACTCTGCCGAACTCTGTCTGAGTTCGGTTCCAGAAAACACCTATAAATAGAGAAGAACTTTTCATTTCAAATCATTCATTCACTCTTCATCTTCTCTTCTCTACTATCAAGTGTTTTCAAATGATCCAAGATTTTCAAATCATACCTATACACCTCTTAGCCAAAAGCCAGTATTATCAGAGTTGATTTAGAGTCTTTTGGTATTCCAAGAGTTGTAAAGAGGTCGTTCCAAGTCCAACAACTTTTTTTGTTGTGGAGCTGGTCGTGCGCTCGTCACCAAGCACGGTGTTGTGAAGCAGGTCGTGCGCTTGTCACTGTAGAAGCATAGAATTTCACAACCAGAAAGCCCATGCGTCAGGCATTATATGCGCCAGAACTCAGATAGCTAATCAAATAAGCCATAGACATTCGAAGAAGGACTTTTTATTTATATATAAAAGTCTATTACATGTCTAGAAAAGGTTGTACAAAGGAGAATTTCTACAAAGGAAGGATCCTAGATCTACAGCCAACAGCCACCATGCGCCTTCCAGATAGGCGCATCAACCACCATGCGCCTTCCGATAGGCACAGCAGTCACCATGCGCTGTCAGCCAGGCGCAGCAGATGTCATGCGCCTCTAGCCAGGCGCATCCTACTATCTCTTCAGCAGCTCAGTTATGTGCATCCAGCTCAGTTATGTGCATCCCTTCAGCAGCTCAGTTATGAGCAACTCTTCCAACCAGGCTCACCTGGCCGAGCAGAGCCCAGTTATGTGCCGCTCTTCCAGCCAGGGTCACCTGATAAGTGCTTCGTTACACAAAGCATTTAACCCTCTGGCTGGAACCAAGGAAGAGAAGAGCACGGCAAAGCTGTGGCCAGGGGAGGCTTCGAAAGAGCCGCCAAAGACCAAGGAAGATCGTGATCGAAATCATGGCACAAGGAACTTTCAACACAATCAAAGTGGACGGCACCCACTTTGAAGGAAGAGAGAGCCTAGCACCGCCATTCCGATCTACGGCTCTTCCGGAACAACGGAGGCAAGGCCCGAACATCCCTATCTTTGGATGCAACAGACACCTTCCGCCTGCCTCAGAAGCCCTCGACTCCGTCTTTTGGATGTAACAGTCACCTTCAAGTGCATCGAAGACAACACGACGTCTCATCTTCACCCTCGGGAGCACTTCGTCAACAGAATGCACCCGCATATCCAAGTTCATGTTGGAATTACGTGAGGGAACGAGGAGCAAACCTTCTCTCCATGCCACTATTTATAGGCCGGGCAAATCAAACCCATACGCCAAGTGGATGACTCTCCGAATTCTGTGCAATGAATTTGTATTAAATGGATGAACCGGACGCCTCGAATTCATTCAAACGGCTATTTATAGCACTCGAGGAGCGAGACAGCCGCATCATTAAAGGACATGTCGGATGCGCCAGCCAAACAGTGCATCACATGGATGCGCCCTCCAGCATCAGGCGCATCACACAGACGCGTCCTAAGTACCCGGCGCATCGCAGAGGATGTGCCCCCTCACATCTCTATACCGAGTAGAACACCAACCAATGTGCCCACTCAGCTGTCCATCGAACGTCACAAATATTAAATGCTGAACTGACACCAGAGTTGGCAGCATGCTTCCCAAAGTCTGAACAGTTGACAGCTTTTTCAGAGAACGAAGCGTCGGCAACGTCAGCATCATCATGACTCTATTCCGACGGCTACTGCCACGTGGCCATCCGCATGCACCTCTACGGCCATGCATCCAAACCAGCATGTGCCTCAAAAGTCGTACGCCTCAGACCCTTCACTGATCCCTAAAGACAGAAGAAGAGTCTCCAGTTGAAGCTTTACATGCGCCTCAAAAGCCATGCGCCCCAGACTGATCTCTGATCCCGAAAGACAGAAGGAAGGTCACCTGCATGCGCCTTAAAAGCCATGCGCCCTAAATGGTTTGTAACTCCTAAAGGTTATGAGCCGCAGCCTCCTCCTGCACCCAGATCCAAGGCGCAGCTCACCAGATCACTACCCCCCCAAATCTGAGGTCTTCAAGCCATGGGTCGATGACACGTGTCCTTTGACTCAACTCGTCCAAGATTTTAGCAACAGAAAGATCTTCTCCTCTGCTACGTGTCGGCTCACAACAGCAGTATAAAGAGTTCTCTCCCTCAATCAGGGCGCATCATCTACGCGCCTCCATCAGCAACCTCCACGTGGCGTCCCCACACACCGGCGTATCCTACATGCGCGCATGAGCAGCCAGCCTGCAAAACTATAAATAGGGATCTTCTCCTTCACACACACACAGAATCCATAACGAACATACAAAGAATCATCAGAGAGGCAGATACAGACACTTAACGTCTTCCTCCTCTCAACAAGCTCCAGCACCCAGAGCAATCTACACCTTCAGAGAACCGATAACCGTCGTCAGCCGGTCAACGGAGTCAACGCATTACCACTCTCTCCATTGGCACTAAGGACCCAGCTTAAACAAAAGTGTACTCCTAGGACTACATCTAAGTCCTACATTGTAACACTGTTCTGTTTGTATTAAGTTTTCAATCAAACAATTTAATGGCAAACAAGCTGGCGACTCTGCTGGGGACTTCTTTCTCCTCTTCCGAGAAAGTTGTGTCACAGGCCGACGACGTGAAGGTGGGCTCCTCCTACAAGTCGCTGGTCGTGCGCCTCAATCAACAGGCGTACGAGGAGTTCATTTCTGAAGGAAGTGCGAGTCCTTCGAAGCGGCTACCACAGCCGAAGAAGATCCGCACGGCCTGGGTACGCAAGGTCGACGCCTCGGGCACCACCACTGAAGGGGATGCAGCAATCCAGCCTTCCCTTCCTGCTGACGTTCTCAGCAACCAAGGTGCGCCCGCCGATGCAGCGCATCTCTTGGGGAAACGTGCGGCTGACCACGTTTCCCAGCTATCTCCCTCTCAGGCGAGGAAGATACGTCGACGGAGCAGGGGCGCAGCCAATGCCCCGCGCATCACCTCTGATGTGTCACAAAAAGCCTCTATCTTTGACAGACTCACTCACTGTAATGGCGAGGAAAATTTGGATGCTGAGTACTATGCGCCCCAGCGGGCTGGTACGAAGAAATCTAAGACGGCACGGGCCATGCGCCACAAACGTGCTATGCCAGCAGCCGGCCAGAGGCACGCGCTCGTTATCACGCGTGCTGCCGATGGCAAGCTGTACAAGGTTGACTCAAGTGCTTCTGCACCAGCAACGAGTCGATCTTCAAAGTCCTTATCTCGCTTGGGCACATCTACTGCGTGCACAACCAAGTCGAGAGAGGCAAACTCAGTGGTCTTGAACTCCCGCGCCTCCTCTGGTTGTGCGTTTGAGGTCCGTTCAAGTCACTTCAAATGTTGTGGTTCTCCCACTACTGATCGTGATGCCTGCTTGGTATTAGATCAGGGGGCGCAGCACTCACCTGACCACCCCGGCGTTTGGCCTTGCCATACGTCTGAAGGGGGTGTGAAGGCACCACTCTCCTCCAATGACTGCGCAACATGATCACTCACAAGCGCCGGTCAGGAGAGTCGACCAACAAGCATGATGCGCCTCTCACGGGGCATACTTGTGCGGTGGTCACCATCAACTGCTGTTGCAAGGCGGCAGCTCCACCAAGACAGTCGGTCTTCCAATGACTGCAATCATCGACACCTCTCCGACGTCGCCTTGGGACAAAAGTGTCAGCTGAAGAGGAGCTAAAGGTTGCTTCATGCAACGTGGTCTCCAACTCCTCATCAATCCGAAAGACGACTGCCAATTCTTCGTCTTCATCCAAAAGCCAGCCGAGGAAAACCAAGGCAGCTGTCTCGACCTCTGGAGTGTTTTGAAGGCACCGGTCGAGGAAGAAGTCCTTGGAGGAAGCTGGGGGTAGCCAGACCCTGTTGAGCCTCCTTCTGAAGACGGAGATGTTCAAAGCACAGTTGCGGCGGATCTTCATCATCAAGGCGAGATTACTCTCCCTGAAGCCCCTCAAAATGAGGATGTCCTCCAGGACACCGCCGGGGGTAGTTCTGGAAACGAAGAGGTCCTTCAAGATGGAGCTGAGGGCAATCAGACCCTTACAGATGCGCCTATTGAAGATGAACTCCAGAATGTGGCTGGGGGTGGCCAAACACCAGGAGAAGTAACCCTCCCGCATGAGAGTGAGGCCGAAAGCGAAGCCCCAACCAATCCATCCACTCCTGGCCGTGTCAGGACAGTATACATGGCTGGAGATGATGTCGAGTCTGATGCACCGTCACAGGACATAGTCCAGCGCATAGACTCATTAGAGGGAGGTCTCAAAACCCTCTCTGCCTCTATGCAAGCACTGACTCAAGCGGTGTTTGAGATGCGGTCGGCCTTGATCAGGACACCTTCAACTGGTCCTGACCCAGGAGCTAATGGGGAGTCGAGTGTGCCCCTCCAACGGGCGCCCTCGGATACAGAAGCACCTCGGACCTCGGAGCCCTCGAACGCTCCAATCCAGATGGTACCTCCTTCCCCGACTCCTAGCTCTACGGAGGATGTGGTCGAAATGATCAAAGACCTGCGGGAGCGTTTCGAGTCCAAGAACAGGCAAGAGAACGCCAGAAGATGGGCATTCCCCAGCCTTATCCCCTCGAGTGGAACAAGGTGGTTTATCCCCTAAAGTATAAACCACAAACACTCACCCCATACGACGGAAAGGACTCTCCGCGAAGGTACCTGACGTACTTCCAGTCACAGACAGGGCATCTTCCGAAGGAGGACACGCTCCTCACCAGTATCTTTGTCGGGGCCCTGAAAGGAGTGGCGTATGACTGGTACTGCAGCCTCCCCGACAATTCTATATCATCCTTCGACGACCTGACGCTGCCTCTTCCTCGACCGCTTCTACGACGGCGGGAAGGACATGACGATGGCGTCTCTCATAGAGATACGTCAGAAGGAGAAGGAAACGGTTCGGGCGTTCATCGAACGCTTCCGACAGGCTTGCTTCAGGCTACCTCCAGGCATGCCAGAACATGCGCTCCTCTCCGCTTGCAGCATGAACATGTTGCCTGTAGTAAAGCTCTGGCTCAACTCTACTCTCCCTCCTGACTGGAGCTCCCTGATCATCGAAGCTGAAGCTGCAGAAAAGAAGACGGCCAATGCACGTCTTCTGGGTGTCAGCTTCCCCGCCTTTGACGATAAGGGGAAAAAGTCCGCAGCTAACAGCTCCGGACGAGAAGCAAAGGGGAAACAGGCATTGACTGTTAATGCCTCAAAAGGCGCATCTGCGCCTATTCAGAAGCCTCCACTGGCACCGAGACCCAAGGAGGTTTATTCATTCAATGATGACGACACCCTGCAACTTTTCGAGATACTGAAGCAGGGTGACAAGATCAAGCTACCGGACCCAAAGTGGCCCGATGAAGTTGGGAAAGTGGACAACCCGAGGTACTGTCATTACCATCGGTTTGTCGGACACCCGACCAAGGACTGCTACGTCCTCAAGAATTACATCCAGTGCATGATCAATGCGGATGTAATCTCCGTCGACTATGAAGAGAAGACGGTGTCGGCCAATGTGGTTTCGCTTCAGTTCGGCACCTTGCCGCCAACTACCACACAAGATGGCATCGTCCCCATCCCTAAGGCGACAATGGAGGTGGTAAACTTACCACCTACTCGTGACAATGTAAGTGGACTCACCCCGCTCACCACATCTCGAGGAGAGGTCCTCTGGGTTACCCCGACCTCGTCTCCGAGGTAACTCAATCGGAGGTACGCCCTACCTCCAAATCAAAAGGCAGGAAGATCAAGTCTTGCAGCACAGTCTCTTCTTCAACAGAAGAGGAACTTCCAGTACAAACACGTGCACAACTGAGCTCCCAATCCGGCGAAGCCGCCGCCGAAGTGGTGCCTCCTAGCACCATCCCTGAGGAGGGTCCATCTAAGCCCTCAGCAGCCAACAAGCAGAAGTAGGTGAAGGCCTGTTTTGACAGACCTCTACGGAAGGAGAATGCTTCGGGCTGTCCAAGCCTCACAACTTCGACATTCTGGCACAATTAGCCAGTACACCTGCGCGCCTGTCTTTGTTCGAGCTTCTGCGTCTTTCTAAAGATTCCCGAAAAGCTCTCTGCGAAGCTCTGAAGGACGCTGAATCCTTTCTCAGTCAGGTCAAGCAGCCTGAAGACCTTCCAACTACTTGTGCACATTGTCATTGTACGGATGAAGTTATCCCAAACATAACTTTCACCCAACAAGACATGCTGCTCAAGCATCACCGACATAACCGACCGCTGTATTATACAGGGTACATTGGCTCGGTCAAGGTGAGCCGGATTCAGATCGATCCTGGGTCTTTCCTAAGCATCATTCCGAAGACGCTACTATCTAAGCTGGAGATCCCGATGTACCGGCTGGCGCCCTCCAATACAACCATCAGTGGCTTCAATGCTAGCAAGAGCGAGCCATTGGGCAAGATCCGACTGAAGTGTCACATTGGCAGCCTCAAAACTGAGGTGACTTGTTATGTGGTAGATGCCGAGGTCAACTACAACATCCTGTTCGGTCGACCATGGCTGCATGAGTACATGGTGGTGCCCTCCACGCTCCACCAGTGCATGAAATATGTATCCACCAATGGCGTCATCCGGACGGAATTTGCAGACATCGATCCTTTCAAAAGGATTGAAGCCTACTTCACCGATTCTGACTTGTACAAGCCCATTGACGAGGAGGAAGCCAACGACGCTGATGATGAGGCAGAGACGGCAACAGAACCGGACATGGAGCCTGAGACGACTCCCGACGCCCCCTTGAAAATCCGACTGAAGGGGAAACCACCCCAGAAGGCGCCTCCAATGAGCATCAAGCTATCAGGAAAAGTGCCGGCTCGCGAAGCACCCCTGAAGATACGCCTCAAGGGAAAGCCACCTCAAACATCGGCTCCCCTGGTAGCAAAATTACAAGGGAAGGCACCACTCACCGGAGGCGCAGCCCAGGCACCTCTCAAGGTGCGTCTCAAGGACAAGCCGCCGCAGTCATCCAAGGTGTCAGAGAAGGCTCATATAACCCTCTCAGACCCCAAAGCTGTGGTGGACTCTCCTAGTCTACCCCCAGTTCTTACAGACGAGGAGCTTGGTGATTATATCTCGGCTGACGTAGAGGCACCCTCCTTTGACAATGTAATCCCACGGGATAAGATCTCGTATTTTATCAATAATGGAGTGTCTTTTAATTATTCTTTTCTTCCATACTGGAATGCCATGTATACATTAGATAACGCTCTACGGTCGTTGCAAACACAAATAACGATCGTCCATCATAATCGAGTAGTCCCGTCTCAAAGAGTCTTCATAGTCCCTCCACGGAGCCGAGACCAAGGCACCATCATCTCGGGCAAAGTCGAGCGTCATCGGGACCTCCCGTCAATCGATCCCGAACCTGATACCGGCAGAGTACAAGTCTATCGGTACACGGATGCGGCAAAGCACATCATCCAAAAGATGGGCTATGACCTGAAAAGCAACAAAGGCTTAAACTACGACAAGGGTCGGCATCTCCCTGTCCGGCTTTCGATGCCCAATGGAAAGCCACAGGACTATTATAATCGGACTGGACGAGGGCTAGGCTATGTCACGCCGCCATCAACTCCAGAGAGTTCAGATGCAGAAGATATAGAACATTCCCACTCGTCCGAAGCATCGACTTGGGATTCCGATACCAGTATCGGGTCAGTCTTAGGAAAGTGCTGTCAGCTAACATGACGTCAGCACAACCTCAAAAAGGTGAAGGCGAAGACCAAGCGCCAGAACCCTTCGAAGAAGAACCCTGGGCCCAACGCCTAGGGGAATAATGGGAATCTCGTTTTGAGCTTCGTAAACCTCCCACCGAAGACGAAGTCGAGCAGATCGACCTCGGGGAGGGGTCTTCTTCCAAACCCATCTTCATCAGTAAAAGCCTGGAAGGAGAAGATTGAGAATCTTTAATCCAACTGGCTAAAGAGTATATCGACGTCTTCGCTTGGAGCTATGAAGACATGTCGGGACTCGATCCACAGATCGCAACGCATAGGTTGAACATCTTACCTGATGCCAAACCTATCAAACAACAGCAGCGACGCTTCCGTCCAGACATCATGAATGCCATCGATCAGGAGGTAGATAAACTCTTGACCAGCGGCTTCATCCGTGAGGAACAACACCCGGATTGGGTAGCCAACGTCGTTCCTGTCACCAAGAAGAACGGGAAAATACGAGTCTGTATCGACTTCAGGGATCTCAACTCTGCTTGCCCGAAGGACGAATTCCCGCTTCCAATCACTGATGTGATGATCGACAACACATGTGGCTTTGAGCGCATATCCTTCATGGACGGGTATTCAGGCTACAATCAAATCAAGATGTTCCCCGATGACGTAAAACACACGTCATTCAGGACTCCAAAGGGTATTTTCTGCTACATAGTAATGCCCTTCGGCTTGAAGAACGCCGGTGCGACATACCAGCGAGCTATGAGCACCATCTTCCGTCAACATCTTCGCAAGACGGTCGAATGCTATGTTGACGACATCGCAGTCAAGAGCCGCCTCAAAGGAGATCACCTACAGGACCTGAAGACGGTCTTCGATCTCATGCGGGCACATCAACTAAAAATGAACCCCGCTAAATCCTTTCTGGGGGTTTCTAGCGGCAAATTCTTGGGCTTTGTCATCACAGCGATAGGCATTCATGTTGATCCTGAGAAGACCAAAGCCATCCTCAACATGGACCCTCCGAAGAACCTTCGAGAACTTCGGGGCCTACAGGGACGTCTGGCATATATCCGAAGGTTCATAGCAAACCTCTCCGGTAGGTGTCAACCCTTTACTCAGCTCATGAAGAAGGGAGTCTCTTATGTCTGGACAGACGAGTGTCAAAAGGCTTTCGACGACATCAAGGCATACTTAACAAGCCCACCAGTCCTGGTAGCGCCAGTCGCCGGCAAACCATTTCTCCTCTACGTCCGTGCCATGGATCATTCTCTTGGCGCTCTGCTGGCTCAAAACAGCGATACAGGCTTCGAGCAAGCAATCTACTACCTCAGTCGAACACTCATCGGGGCCGAACACCGGTACAACCCCGTCGAAAAGGAGTGCTTGGCTTTGGTGTTTGCCATCCAGAAGATTCGTCATTATGCCTCGGGTCAGACAATTCATGTCATTTCCCGAGTCAATCCGCTCAGAGTCCTCATGACGAAGCCAGGATCATTGAACTCCCGGCTGGCTACATGGGCGATCTTGCTAACACCGTACAACATGGTGTTTGTGCCACAAAAAGCTGTTAAGGGTCAAGCTCTGGCTGACTTTTTAGCAGCACACCCCATCCCAGAATCCTCAAAACTCTATGAAGATATCTCGGATGAGGTCCAAGAATCCAACGTCACCGAAGGAAGCTCCGTTTGGCGGATGTTCTTCGACGGCGCTTCGAGAACAGGCCCCAAAGGCCAAATCATCACAGGAGTGGAGGTAGTCTTAGTCTCCCCCGATCAGCTGGTCATCCAGCATACGTACTCTCTTTCGAAGCCGTGCTCCAACAACGTTGCCTAGTACAACGCACTCATCATGGGACTCCAGCTCGCACAACAGCTGGGGGTCGACCATCTGGAAGCTTACGGCGACTCAAAACTCGTCGTAAACCAGGTTCGGGGACAATACGAAGTTTGCTATGAAGATTTAATCCCTTATCATGAAGTCGCGTTGAACATCATTTCAACCTTCATCGGGTTCTTCATTGAACATGTCCCCCGTTTACAAAACTTGGAGGCCGATGCTCTGGCCGGCCTTGCAGCCTCATTAGCAGCGCCCTTTGGGACTCAACACTATATCATGGTAACAGGACGAGATCTGATTTGTCCCAGAAACAATGTATGCTTGCGGGTGGCCCACGCCATGCCGACGAACACTAGGGTTAATGTTCGGGACTGGAGGTTCCCGTTCATCGACTTCGCTGTCTACGGAATCTTTCCAGAGGACCCGAAGGAAGCCGTCTCAGTCAGAAGACGCTCTCTTCGATTCTACTACGATACAGCTACCAAAATGCTGTACCGACGCTCCTTCGATGGGCTCCTCCTTCGATGCCTGGTCCAACAAAGAAGCAGCCGAAGCTCTTCAAGAAGCTCATGCGGAACTTGTGGAGCTCATCAACCCGGTCCTAAGTTGCAAGATCGACTACGAAGTATGGGCTACTACTGGCCAACCATGGCTGCCGACGCTGTCGAATATGCTAAGAAGTGCCACGCGTGCCAACTTTATGCAGACTTCATACATACACCATCGGAGCCGCTACATCCTACAGTCGCCTCCTGGCCCTTCGAAGCCTAGGGCATGGACATTGTAGGGCCAATCACCCCTCCTTCATCGAGAGGACACCGTTTCATCCTGGCCATCACCGACTACTTCTCCAAATGGGCGGAAGCAATTCCACTAGCAGAAGTAAAAAGCTCCAGGGTGGTCAGCTTTATCAAATACCATGTCATTTACTGTTTCGGAGTACCCCGACGGATCATCCATGACAATGGTCCTCAGTTTATCAGCCATATTTTCAGCAGGTTCTGTGACAAGAATCGTATTCAGAACGTGGCCTCAACCGCCTACAATCCGGCAGCAAACGAATTGGCTGAGGCATTCAACAAAACTATCGTTAGGCTGCTCAAAAAGGTCGTGTCATCCAACAAACACGACTGGGACGAAAAGCTTGGCGAATGCCTTTGGGCCTACCGCACAACGGTACGGACCCCAACAGGCAACACTCCATTCTCCCTGGTCTACGGGAGCGAAGCAGTACTGCCTCTCAAGATACAGATACCTTCGCTCCGCGTAGCAATCACAAACAAACTCACAGAAGAGGACAATCAACGTCGTCGTTTGCGAGAACTGGAGGCACTTGACGAAAAGCGTCTCCTAGCTCAACAACGCATCGAGCTCTACCAAGCCCGAATATCACAGGCTTTCAACAAGAAGGTCAAACAGAGGACTTTCCAAGTTGGCGACCTGGTTTTAGCAGTCAGAAGACCAATGGTGTTGACCCACAAGACACCAGGAAAGTTCGAGCCCAAGTGGGAAGGACCTTTCATTATAGAGACGGTATACTCAAACGGTGCTTACCGCCTCGCCAAACCCAATGGGGACTTGTTCATGATGCCCATCAACGGCAAGTTCCTAAAGAAGTACTATTCTTGACATCCTCCAGACATGTACTTCCTCAAACAACCTCTTTCCACAAACTCATACGCCTCCGGAACCCAGCTGTTCCGCGACATCTTCCAGTAGAAAGATAACCATGTCCATGTTACCTCTGAGTTGTCTCTACACCCTACAAAGCAGAATCTTACACTTCGTAAGCCTACGCTACCTTTCATGTTTACCACGTCCACATTACCTCTGAGTAAACATCTTGTACAAACAACCCCTGCGTTATTGTACATTTATCGCAGAACTTCCACGTCTATATAACCTCTGAGTTGTTCAGCGTATCCCCCAAGATCATTCCTACCACGTCCATAATACCTCTGAGTAGGGAGATTCTATCATTTCGAACCCAATGATTGCCATGTCCACATTACCTCTGAGCAAACATAATGGTTCCTTCAAACTTATTATCTGTACCTGAAAACCAAGGTGCGCAAAAGATAATAGGTCCACACAAATCATCAAGTTTATGACAACAAAAGATGAACACATCACAAAAAAGGTTGTAGACTTCTTTATTCTTCTGAAAAAGGAGTACAAGAAACTACATCATCCCCCAGTAAGGGTTGCAAAAGAACACAAAAGAAAAAAGGAAAAAGCTATGGTCCCTGAATCTCCCCAGGATGGGCTGAGAGCTCCCTGACTCGAAGCTTTAAGTCGACTGCGCGGGCCTCCACCGTCGCCAGGACTCGTCGCTCTGCTTCTTGGCGCATCAATTCAACGGCCCCAGCGGAAGTATCACTTGTATGCTTCTCATCAAGCTGTTGTCGTTGCTGCGCCAAGGCAAGAGTCCGCTGAGTAAAAGTCGCTTCATCCTTCTTAAATGCTGCATGTTCAGCCCGGACACGCTCGACCTCTAACTAGAGTCGGGCTAGTTGGTCTTCAAGGCGGCGCATCTGGGTGTCGATATCCGCGATATTAGCTTCCAATGCAGTTCGAGTTTCCACCGTCGTCTTCATGGACTGAGACAACTGCTCTACCGCAGCCTCAGTCTTAGCCACCTCGTGCTCCCAAACGCCCACGGTGGCCTGGTATGAAGACTCGATCTCGGCGATCAGCTTCCCCTTCTCCGCATCTATCAGGACAGAGAGGTCGTTTCGTCGGATGAGTTGAAGTTCCGCGAGCCGCTCATCCAGCTCGATCACCGAAGCCTCCAGAATTTCGGCTATATGGTCGTAGCCTTGGTGAATACGAATCAGCTCGATGCAGGGCATTGCCAGAGCTTTTGCCGTCGCAAAACTCCCATTGGCATCCATCACGGCAGATATACCCTTTTGCAACATTTTGTACACCCCCCTCGACGAGGAATTTCACATACTCGTCTGCATCCGCCAGGACCTGCGGCGTCATCGCGGGAGTTGGAGGAGCTACTACAGTTTGCAGACCGGAAGAAGATCTGCCAACCTCAATCAGCGAGGCTTGAACCTCGGCATCAATGGGCTCTTCATCAACAGGGGCTGGACTGCTAGCCCGAGGAGCCGAAGCAATAGAAGGGGCCGGCACAGGCGTCGAGATGGTCCCCCAAGTAGAAGGAGCGACACAGGGTTCTACACCCTTACCCTTCTCAAGCCCAGAGGAACCACCGATGTCAACGGCCACCTCTTCTACCCCCAACGTCCTATCAACAGTTGGTACCTCCCTTGGCAGAATAGGGAGATTATCACTTGTCTCTTGACCCGTCGCAGCGGTCTTGACTGACAGACGGGTCTCATCATCGAGTCCCTCAACAGGGACAGAATCTGTCGCTACCTTTTGAGTGGTAGCCGCCTCAACTTCTACGGTTGAAGCCGGGGTAGGACTCGGCAATGATGCAGCCGACCTCCCCTCATCATGATAAGGAGGGGATTCAACCCTCTCCTCTGTCTCAACTACATCTGCTGTCCCCGTAGCAGATTCTTGCAAGACCGGAGGAACGTCATCGGAAGGCGACGAACTCCAGTCCACTTCATCATCAGGATACCTCGAGTCCACAGGACCCTCAGCATCTAAGGCCTCCACGGCAGATGGTGCTCTCCCAGAAGTTGTTGCGACCTCGAAGTCAGGAGATATTAAAACCTCCGCAGGAACATCTTCAGGACCTTCCTCCACGGGAGACATTAGCATCAGTGGAATGCGCTCATCAGAAGAGCCTGCCACCTCCTTCGGTTTACTAGCGCCCGATTTTGAAACACGGGACTTCTTCTTCAATCCCTACAAGAAGAAGAGCATAAGTCGCCACAATGACAGAATTAGAATTAGAAATATTCCTTACCTCAGCAAGGATTGATCCTGCTGGCATTATAAGTGGCACTTCCGTAACCTTCGGGGTCGGCACCTTTCTCGACCTTTTCGGTACAGAAGAACCAGCTTCTGTGTCAGCACGCCTTTTCCCGACAGACGGGTCTCCCACTGGTACTGCAGCAGCAGCCCGATACCCCACCAACTCTGGTGGACGATATGATCGGGCTGCCATCAACATATTCGCTGTCGCCTCCAGCTGGGTTCCAATAATGAAACTGGTCTCCCTGTCATAACCAGGAGACATAGCAGTCATAGTGCAATACAGCTTGGCGGCCGGATATAGGATCGGCGGCCGAGGATTACAAACTGGCGTGGTGAACTTAACGCTAGTGCATCCAGCATTATAATATTGCCAGGTTCGGGCTCCATCCAGCAAACTCCCGATGAAGCCTAAACTACTACTGGGATTCCGCAACATTAACTGGGTATAGCCAAACTGACGAGCAAATCGGTTTGGCAGATAAAGCTCCAGATAACACCTATTCTGGTTGCGGTAGACCAGGTGAGAAGGCCAGATACTCTGCAACCAACGAAAACTCCATTTCGGCAGAGTGACCGCATCTTCGCCAGAGTCAACTAAATCTTGGTCGGCCTCGAAATCTTTGAAGATCGGGCCAACCTTGACAATCTCCCACCCCTGAAGGTAGGACAAGACTCTCCTGCAAACGGGGACGCCGGTGTAAGACCACTTCCTCTTATAGAAGCGGCGAATGAAGGCATCTCCTTCGACATGGTCCTCCTCCGGACCGGGGCTCATCATGTTCGGATGATGCAAGATTAGCCACCCCATAAGATAATGGAAAGGCAGCTCGGCCCGGGAAAAGTTATCATTACTACCTCTCTCGTGGATAACATCATCGGCAAAGGACCTCAAACCGCGCAACAGGTTGCATACCATCGCGGGGAGGAGAGCCAAAGGTCGTCCACAGGCCAACTTCACCGCAAGCAAAATGAGATTCTGATGTACCCTCTCGACGGCACCGGATCCACCTGCAAATACGCAATCCCGGAGCCATATCATCATGTAGGACGTCAACACTGCCTTGGATGACATCCGGTGCCCGCAGTGCCAGAAACAGCTGTACGTAGCCTTGCCGCCCTCATTAGAGTGTGGGGTCCTTTCGTCCAGCCAGCTTATTTCAGAACTCACTTCCGCGGGCTTCAAGCCCTGCGGAGTCGCAAACTAAATCCTCGAAGGATCTGTCAAATCCTGCCTGAAGACGTAGTCCCTCCAAGCAGTCACATGAGGCTGGGTCTTGCCCTTGTCCCTCCGGTGCATCAGATAATGATGGCTTGTCACCTCTTTGAAAACAGCCATCATCTCCGGATCCTTATCCTCCAGAACTTGGATCTCTTCATTTGATGGAAAATATTCCTCGTACGGTTCCGAGCCCCAAGGAAGCTTGGACACTTCGTACATCTCATGAAGGGCCAATCCCAACTCCCCCACCGGAGTAAAGAAGCTACCAGTCTGGGCATTGAAAAGCTCCAAGAGCGCAAGGAACATAGGCTTATTGAGGTCCACGCCTGCCTGCGTGGCCCGAATGGCGGCTGTCAGCCCGATCTCTTTAAGCTCAACCTCAAACCTTGAAAGCACCCAAGTGGTCAACTCGTCCCACTTCAGGATGTAGTGACACCAGCCTTCGACTCTGAAGCTACCTGTCGGATACATCACCTTTGATGTCAGTATCCGATTTGTAAAGATCGGGACACTGAAGGGAAACGTGTCATTTGGGACCTCACTGTAGATGCTCCCAGGACGCAAGGCTCGGTAACTGAAAGAATAACCGGCTCGTGAAGCAGTCAAAGTATCTCGCTGGTTCGAGGAGGCGTCAATTGAGAGGGTACCTCCCAAGGCCCCTCCTTGAGAGGGAGTAAGTTCCCAACCCATCCTTCTCTTCGAAGCTAAACGATAAAAAGCCGTCAGCGGCAACTGGCGGTCAACCTGCCGCATGTACAAAACCATGCCTTTGGCAGAAAAGAACCAGTCTTCTCTAATCCTCAGTATCTTCGCTTCGGAAGAGACTAGTCGGTCGCCAAACAGAAAGGCAGGTTTTAAGAAAGTTATACTTTCGGATTCAGCAGACTTTAGTTTACCACTCTCCATCATACTCTGAAGGAAAAGAGGCAACTGGGTCTGGATTTGTAGCATTCTCTTACGAGGTTGGTCCTGTAAGATAGCATCCTTCGCAGAAATGATCACCGCCTCGTCAAAATCAACTCCCATCTGACAAAGAGAAGCGTCCAGAAGGACCTCATTCAACAAAGGGATCGTCATCGACACTGATACAACAAAGGTGGAAGTCAGGCAAAAATGTCAAATAGCTTCGGTGCATCATCAGGGCGTAAGCCCATGCGTGCCAGCATCAGAGCTTCGGCGCATCATCAGGGCGTAAGCCCATGCGCGTCAGCATTGGAGCTTCGGCGCATCATCAGAGCGTGAGCTCATGCGCGTCAGCAAAGGCTTCGACGCATCATCAGGGTACGAAACCCATGCGCGTCAGCCATTAAACCTCGGTGCATGATAAAGGTGTAAACCTATGCACGTCGGCGGGGTAGAACCACAGCTTATCATCAGGACAAAAGTCCATACGCGTCAGCAAATCTGAGTTAGGGCACAGTCTGGCCCAAAAGCTTATGTGAAGGAGATGAAACCCACCCGTCACCTCAGGACGAACGTCGGCCGGAGTTGCAGGGGTGATAGGTGCATCCTCATCAATGAACTCCTTCGCCATCTCCTTTTCCTTGCCGGTACCACCGCGAGGAGTCTTGGGAGCCATTCTCTCAGAGAAGAAAAAGTTAGGGTTTTGAAGAAAAAACTCTAAAGAAAGCAAAGGCACAGAGCAGATGAACTCTCTCTCTCCCCAACCCTTACCTATTTATAGGGCTTGGTCGCACGCGTGAACCGATGACGTGTAATCTCAGCCGTCGCTTCGGGTTCCGTGAGGAGATAACAACAAATACAACCAAAAGATCATCATTAATCTTTTGGGTTACCAAAGTGTCATCATCATCATCTGAAAGGAGCATGCGCCCGAACAAGCATGCGCCCAAAAATCATGCGCCCTGACCTCCATGCTTCTTATTCAAAGTATTCCAAACTTATTCAAAAGTTTTGAAAACTTTGAAGGGGGTCTTGTAGAAGCATAGAATTTTACAACCAAAAAGCCCATGCGTCAGACATTATATGCGCCAGAACTCAGACAGCTAATCAAATAAGCCATAGACATTCGAAGAAGGACTTTTTATTTATATATATAAAAGTCTATTACATGTCTAAAAAAGGTTGTACAAAGGAGAATTTCTACAAAGGAAGGATCCTAGATCTACAGCCAACAGCCACCATGCGCCTTCCAGATAGGCGCAGCAACCACCATGCGCCTTCCGATAGGTACAGCAGTCACCATGCGCTGTCAGCCAGGCGTAGCAGATGTCATGCGCCTCCAGCCAGGCGCATCCTACTATCTCTTCAGCAGCTCAGTTATGTGCATCCAGCTCAGTTATGTGCATCCCTTCAGCAGCTCAGTTATGAGCAACTCTTCCAACCAGGCTCACCTGGCCGAGCAGAGCCCAGTTATGTGCCGCTCTTCCAGCCAGGGTCACCTGATAAGTGCTTCGTTACACAAAGCATTTAACCCTCTGGCTGGAACCAAGGAAGAGAAGAGCACGGCAAAGCTGTGGCCATGGAGGCTTCGAAAGAGCCTCCAAAGACCAAAGAAGACCGTGATCGAAATCATGGCACAAGGAACTTTCAACACAATCAAAGTGGACGGTACCCACTTTGAAGGAAAAGAGAGCCTAGCACCGCCATTCCGATCTACGGCTCTTCCGGAACAACGGAGGCGAGGCCCGAACATCCCTATCTTTGGATGCAACAGGCACCTTCGGCCTGCCTCAGAAGCCCTCGACTCCGTCTTTTGGATGTAACAGTCACCTTCAAGTGCATCGAAGACAACACGACGTCTCATCTTCACCCTCGGGAGCACTTCGTCAACAGAATGCACCCGCATATCCAAGTTCATGTTGGAAGTACGTGAGGGAACGAGGAGCAAACCTTCTCTCCATGCTACTATTTATAGGCTGGGCAAATTAAACCCATACGCCAAGTGGATGACTATCCGAATTCTGTACAATGAATTTGCATTAAATGGATGAACCGGACGCCTCGAATTCAGCCAAACGGCTATTTATAGCACTCGAGAAGCGAGACAGCCGCATCATTAAAGGACATGTCGGATGCGCCAGCCAAACAGCGCATCACATGGACGTGCCCTCCAGCATCAGGCACATCACACAGACGTGTCCTACAGTACCCGGCGCATCACAGAGGATGCGCCCCCTCACATCTCCATACCGAGTAGAACACCAACCAATGTGCCCACTCAGCTGTCCATCGAACGTCACAAACATTAAATGCTGAACTGACACCAGAGTTGGCAGCACGCTTCCCAAAGTCTGAACAGTTGACAGCTTTTTCAGAGAACGAAGCGTCGGCAACGTCAGCATCATCATGACTCTATTCCGACGGCAACTGCCACGTGGCCATCCGCATGCGCCTCTACGGCCATGTGTCCAAACCAGCATGCACCTCAAAAGCCGTGCGCCTCAGACCCTTCACTGATCACTAAAGATAGAAGAAGAGTCTCCAGTTGAAGCTTTGCATGCGCCTCAAAAGCCATGCGCCCCAGACTGATCTCTGATCCCGAAAGACAGAAGGAAGGTCACCTGCATGCGCCTTAAAAGCCATGCGCCCTAAATGGTTTGTAACTCCTAAAGGTTATAAGCCGCAGCCTCCTCCTGCGTCCAGATCCAAGGCGCAGCTCACCAGATCACTACCCCCCCAAATCTGAGATCTTCAAGCCATGGGTCGATGACACGTGTCCTTTGACTCAACTCGTCTAAGATTTCAGCAACAGAAAGATCTTCTCCTCTGCTACGTGTCGACTCACAACAGCAGTATGAATAGTTCTCCTCCTCAATCAGGGCACATCATCTACCCGTCTCCATCAGCAACCTCCACGTGGCGTCCCTACACACCGACGTATCCTACATGCGCGCATGAGCAGCCAGCCTGCAAAACTATAAATAGAGGGATCTTCTCCTTTACACACACACAGAATCCACAATAAACATACAAGGAATCATCAGAGAGGCAGATACAGACACTTAACGTCTTCCTCCTCTCAGCAAGCTCCAGCACCCAGAGCAATCCACACCTTCAGAGAACCGATAACCGTCGTCAGCCGGTCAACGGAGTCAACGCATTACCACTCGCTCCATTGGCACTAAGGACCCAGCTTAAACAAAAGTGTACTCCTAGGACTACATCTAAGTCCTACATTGTAATATTGTTCTGTTTGTATTAAAGTTTTCAATCAAACAATTTAATGGCAAACAGTCACCAAGCACGGTGTTGTAAGATACTGCAAGCTCTCAGTTAAAGCTTGTGCCATAGTAGATTAACATCGAGCAAGAGTACTCGAGACTGGATTAGTCCTCTCAGAGGGATACCAGTATATATCGTTGTGTCGCTGAGTTTGAATTCTCTATCTCTTGCTGCATTATATTTATTGTCTCTTATTTCACTGCCATAGTTTTAAAGTTTAGTTTTAATTGGTGATTATTTTCCGCTGCACATACACACTCTATTCACCCCCCTCTAGAGGTGCTCAACGGTCCTACAAGTGGCCCGCCGTGGTGCACTCCTGACATGATAACTTGACCTGCTATACATGATACGACAGTGACCCGTAGTGGTGCACTCTTGACAAGTACCCTGACAATGCTTGATAGTGGCCCGTCGTGGCGCACTCTTGACAAATCAATTCATTGGCATGGACACCGTGGGTGATTGTGCTTGTATAAACTACTAGTCCGGTTGTGTCTTGCATCATGTCTAGGGCATGATCCCTGAGTACTACGGTCAGGGATTTATACTGAATCTGGCTAGGTTAATGACTAGATTGATCAAATAGTTCGTGGAGAATTTCCCAGTTACCAGTTCCCCTTTGCTCCTGGCCTTATATATATATATATATATATGGGATTTGTTGCTATCCGTCGAGATGAGCGCACTTCCAGCCCGCCGTCGAGTGTGGTACCTTAGGACACATGTATCTTACTACAGTGTGTCTGCTATATTATGCTATCTTTTCCTTTTCTTGCTGGGATCACTCAGGTAGTAACAAACAGGTAACCGGACTTGGAATTCTCATTGCATCTTGCTAGTAACTAGGCCTGTGATAACCCTAGATAGTTAAAGCATCAAGCCGTACTCTTTGCTTTGCCGTGATTGATTGGATGGAGTCTGACTGGTCTAGTCTTGCCCCGATCTTGTTCCAGATTACTGCATGACCTGAATGCTTATATTTATTTTACCGATAAATATTGAGAATTCCAAGTTCCGTTCAGATGAAGGGTTACAACCCCGGTCCTTGTTTGGTTTACGGGTTGTAACCTGGTTATCTGAATAGTCCCATGGTTATCTCGTCGTATATCATATGTTATGTTTTTCTTAATTCCTGTCTTTATTACCATATTATTATTGTGCTAATTGCTGGTTTTAGTTCCTAAGTGAAGCCTCCTTTGTGCACTTGCTCGTTCTGGGGTCTGACCCAGCTGGTTTTGTATGGCCAGATACCGGAGCAGCAGCAAAGGATCTACCTGCTTTCCAGCCCGATGGTGACCACCAGGCGTAACCAGGGCGACGAGTGGGTTTCTTTTGTTCTCCCACTGCAATTGTATATTATTCTTTTGAGGTATTTAGCCGACAAGCTCTTGTTAGCTCGATGCACTTTACCTTCTGTCTGCCTACGGGCTGTAATCATGATTTGCAACTCGAGGTTGATCATGTATGACTTAACTCTTGCTAGTCCTCATGTTTTGTACGACTAGCTTCATGATCATCTGGATATGTAATGTTTGGGATGCCTTACAATTGTATATTTGTTGGTCTGATATCTTGTAACTATCATTACTTGTTGAATTGAGACAATAGCTTGATTTGACCCTAAGAGACTGATGATTTGTAGCGTACCCTCACATAGCTAGACAGTCGTCACCATATAGCGGGATGGTTGCCGCTCCATTATATGTAGCTGACTGTGCACGTCCCCGTTCTTCAGTATTCTGGTTCTGGGGCGTGACAAGAATGGTCCATAGCGCAGATGTATAGTAAGAAGGGCGTCCCCATTATTGGAGCTACCAATACTGGAGGGCCTGTAAGATATGCTTTGATGTCGTCGAATGCGCGTTGACATTGTTCAGTCCAGACGAAAGATACACCTTTCTTCATAAGCTGAGTGAACGGTTGACACCTTCCAGAGAGGTTTGAAATGAATTGTCTGATGTAAGCTAGCCTTCTTTTTAATCCGCGTAGCTCTTTGAGGTTTCTTGGAGGATGCATGTCGAGAATAGCCTTCACTTTCTCTGGGTCCAAATGTATACCCTTTAAAGTGATGACGAAACCAAAGAACTTGTCGCTGGAGACTCCCAGAAAAGGCTTGGTTGGATTTATCTTCAGTTGGTGTGCACGCATTAGTTCGAACACCATTCTCAAGTCTTGGATGTGGTTGCCCTTGAGATGACTTTTGACTGTAATATCATCTACGTAGCACTCTACAGTTTTGCGTAAATGATCGCAAAAATTGTATTCATGGCTCGCTGGTATGTTGCCCATGTATTTTTCAATCCGAAGGGCATCACCGTATAGCAGTATACCCCCAACGGTATTCAAAAAGATGTGTGCTTATCAGACAATTGTGATTAGAGAGCCAAATTGCTGCACTTCTTGCCAGTGAGCCGAGAGTTAGCAATTTTCTTAGGTTTTCTCCCACTTTTGTAATCGGAGTGTTAACGGATTAAAGGAGCAACTATCGCTCGATCTCCATCGTCCCATTCCCAGAATTTTTCTTTTTGTACTCGGGGATCCTCAGCGCAGGATCTCTCAGGCGTACTCGATTTATGGTGCCTTGTACCAATAAAAATAAAAGACAGCATTTTCTTCTTCTTTTTGTGTGTGTCCACAAAAATGGTGACTCTGCTGGGGACTACCTTTTCCTCTGACAAGAAGGTGGTGACGCAATCAGATACCGACAAAGTGGGAAGTACTCAGAAGATGCTGATCGTAAAATTCGATCAGCAGGCGTTCGAAGAGATGCTCTCGAGGGACGACTCTACTCTCTCAAAATCAGCGAAGCCAAACAAGACTCGCAAGACTTGGCTTCCGAAGGCTCGCGCACATATCCTGCTAGTGTCATAGCAGATATGCAACTGGAGGACTCTGTCACCTGGGCGCAGAACTCTACCACAGAAGTCCCCCAAATGAAGAAGGCTCATACCGTTCCGGTATCTACTAGCCCAGTGACTTCTTTCCTCCATAACCAACAACAGAGTGTTCAACACTCGAGACTTGGCAGAGAAAAACACTATGATGCCAAGGATCGGGGTGTGCGGTACTCTGGCCAAACCCGGTGTAGCTTCCGAACGAAGGAGGCAAAACTGGAAGAAAATAGCACTGCTCCACCAAGCATACGCCCAAAGCCATGCGCCCAAAGGAGTGCTTGGGCGTATAGCCTCAACCAGGACACTTATGTCTTCAACAGGTTGGGCATTCAGAGTCATGCACCCAAGGCTATGCGTCCAGGCTCTTTGGATCTATATTATATGCCAACATCAAGGTGACTCAAATATGTTATCCAAAAGCATGTGCCCAAATACAGTCTCCAAGGCCGATGCGCCCACAGCAAAAAGACAGGTCCCAACACGTATAGCACGGGGCTTTCTTCAAGGACATCACAGAACTTAGGAACGGGGGTTGCCCCTACACATGAGCTAAGTCTGGATGCGCCTACTCTCCTTACGAACCCGCATGCAAGGCTCGGCGATGCATGCAACATGGGTTGTAAGACAAAACTCCCTTCCGCTGACTTGCACGACATGATAAATCATAAGCGTAAAGCGAGGGAGAACATAACAATTCATAGTGCACTCCCATGCGCCAATATTATTATCAACTGTTGTTGCTCCAAAGTGACAAGAGTACGTTGCCCTTGAGACGACTTTTGAATGCAATATCATCTACGTAGCACTCCACAGTTTTGCACAAATGATCGCAAACAATTGTGTTCATGGCCCGCTGGTATGGGAACATCTTGATTTGGTTGTAGCCTGAGAACCCATCCATGAAGGACATCCGCTCGAAGTCGTAAATATTATCGATCATTATGTCGGTAATCGGTAGAGGGAACTCGTCTTTCGGACATACAGAGTTCAAATCACGGTAGTCGATACAAACTCAAACTTTACCGTTCTTTTTCATGACTGGGACGATATTGCCAATGCAGTCTGGATGTTGTTCTTCGCGAATGAACCCACTGGCGATGAGCTTCTTGACTTCATTTTTGATAGCTTTTATGACATCTGGTTGAAATTGTCGTTGTTACTGCTTCACTGGCTTAGCTTTAGATGAAATATTCAGGCGGTGCATGGCGACTTTTGGGTCCAAACCTGGCATGTCTTTATAGCTCCATGCGAAGACGTCGATGTATTCCCTTATAAGCTGTATAAGAGACTGGCGTTCATCATCGGATAAGCTTTTGCTGATGAAGATTGGTTTGAAGGATGCTTCATCTCCTAGATTGACTTGGATGACTTCGTCTTCGGTAGGTGGTTCATGTTGTTCGAAGCACAACTCCCATCTAGTGTCCATCTTTTGAGCCCATTGTTTAAGTTCGATAGATTGGACATCATCCGTGATTTGGTCAGCGAAAACTATGTTGACGGACAGAGTTGCTTTGAACATGTCATCGATGCTGGAGTCTGAGTCCCAGAGGAAGGAATCAGAAGAATGATAACACCTATCTGCTTCATCATCTAATCTTTTGGGAGTTGTTGGAGGAGAGACATAGCCCAAACCAACACCGTTTCGTTAATAGTAATTCTCGGGTTTGCCTAGAGGAGCAAAGTATCATATCGGCAATCGTCATCCTCGGCCATAATTTAGCCCTTCATTGCTTTTGATGTCATATCCTATATTTTGGATGATATTCTTGGCCTGCCAACTATACCGGAAAAGTTGCATTTTCCCAGAGTCATAGTCAGCTTCTGTTTTGTGCTTGGAAGAAGTAGAATCTGGAACGAACTTCCTCTCGCCAATTATACGACCGAAGATGATTAGCTCTTCATTCTTCTTTCTGGCTGGAACGATAAAATAGAGGATATCTTCAGGATAGACTTTTTTCCGCAGGTGAGGTGTTGTGACCGACATACAGAGGTGTAGCCCTGTGCCGTTCTCTAGAGCGTATATCGTATCTATGTAGTAGTTTACATATTGATAGACATTGGAGTAATTCAAATATAAACCTTTACTAAAGAAATACGTAAGTTCTTCTTCAGGGATAACATCATCCGCTGAAGGTACATTATTCTGAGCATTAATATACTCATTGAGAGGATCAACATCTGGAAGAGGAGCCACAGTCTTGGCCGAGTTTACCACGTAAGATAATTCATCAGGATTGGGAGGACGGGCATCCGTAGGTCCCTCCCGGGGTATCTTATTGAGAGTGATGGTCAATGGTTTGACCTTGTCAGGGTTCTTCTTTTTTATCCAGATTGTGAGAGGCTTCGGAGTACTTTTTGGAGTAGTACGTCCTTTGACTCGGACAATCAGGGGACCATCGTTGCAAGATGGAGGTGCTTCAGCTTGATTGTTAGCTTTATTGCCATCATCCTTGGGGGGTTGAGATTGGTAATGTACCGAATCTCCATAGTAAGCTTTGATGCCCTTGAAAGGATCGACGTCAGCAAACTTTGTCTTCACGACACCGTCGTTGTTGACGTACTTAAAGCATTGGGGAAGTGTGGAAGGGACGATCATGTTATCATATATCCATGGACGTCCCAACAAGACGTTATAGGATACGTTGGCGTCGATCATGTAGCAGGAGACCTCCGTTCGAAGATCACCGATCTGGCATTTGAGACGGATCTTGCCTAGCGGATGGCGTCGACCAGCATTGAAAGCCATGATGGTTGTGTTGGTTGCGGATAGCTTGTGCAGAGAGATTCCCAGAACTTGAAACAGACTTCTAGGAATGATGCTGAAGGAGGATCCTGGATCGATATGCATGTGGTCCACCTTGATCGTCTCGATATACCCTGTATAGTACAGGGGTCTATCATAACGATTATTTTTAGTAGCATATCCTCCTGTGAGAAGGTAATGTTGGGCACGACTTCTATAGTACTGTGACAGTGGGGGCAGAAAATAGGATCTTCAGCGGAAGCTTTGACTTCAGCGAGGTAAGTGTCGGCATGTAGTAATGCTTCACTTAAGGCCTTCTGTATTTCTTTGGAGAGTCGCAATAGATCGAACAGAGACAACCTTGCGAGTGTATTGGCTAGCTGAGCCAGTATGTCAAAGTTGTAGGGCCGATCCATACCTTCGGGAGCTGACGCCTTTAGAGACTTTTCAAACCTTGTCTCTTTCTGCTTGGTTTTGTCCTAAGTTGAGGGCTTGGATGGGCCAGCTTCTAAGCTTGTGGGGACAGCAGAAGCTTGGGAAGGTAGTGCGTCTTCTTGTGCGGGATCGTACGTCCGAAGATAAGTCTTTTCGGATTGCGTCTCGCCAGATAGAACCTAGTAGATAGGGGAGGACAACATGTGGCATGGCTTGAATTTCTTGCCCTTTCTTCCTTTGGGAGGTGCTACCCCCTGCGTCACTTCCTGGACAAGATCTGGGTGGACCGACATGATCTTACCGCGTTCAGTTGTGAGTGGGACCAAGGTCGAGGTGCGAGCTGGTGGTAGGTTGATGACTTCCATCATCGCCTTGGGGATCGGTACCATGCCTTCTAGAACTTCTGTAGGAGGAAAGTCTCCAAACTGAAGGGAGATTATGTTAGCAGATACGACCTTAACTTCAACTTCGAGGTTGATCACTTGGCTATCAATAAGCTGCTATATCTTCTTCTTCAGGACGATACAGTCCTTGGTGGAGTGATGCACGTACTGATGATAGAGACAGTACTTGGGATCATTGAGTTGGTTCGCCTCTGCAGGAGGT
The DNA here is from genome assembly GCA_029216955.1 of Iris pallida. NCBI lineage: Eukaryota > Viridiplantae > Streptophyta > Magnoliopsida > Asparagales > Iridaceae > Iris > Iris pallida. The sequence continues at coordinate 9,756 of JANAVB010036444.1, read as the reverse complement.
CATGGTGGAGGCAATGTTAGCTTATTACCCATCGTGAGTGTGTGGAAGATGGTAATGACATCGTCTTCGTCGAAGAAGAAGCTCTCCTTAGGCTTGTCGGAGGCGTCCTGAGAATTGGAAGCTCCTTTAGATGTGTCGACCTTCAGGACTTCTTTCCCTTTACCCCCACGTATAGGAATAGTTTGGGATGCTTGCCCTTGTCTTCAGATTTGGGTGTCTTCAACCCCAATAGTTCCAAGTTAGGAACGTCATTTTCAGCAGCATCAGTGGCCCCAATGAAAGCGGGCCAAGTATCATACTTATGTATACCTAGACAAAACTTCACTGTAGGGAGGAAGTTATGTCGACAAGTATCCATAAGTTTTGAGTCTGGTATGCCGAAAGGCATCTTCAGTGCCAGCCGCCTGAAGCGTTCTATGAAAGCAATGACAGACGCAGTCCTCCTTTGCTTGGTCTCGATGACGGTGGACATACTGACATGCATGCCACTCTCGTAAAACCTGTTGAGGAACAACCTTTCTAAGTCTTTGAATGAATTGATACACCCGTCAGACAGACTGCAGAACCATTCGAAGGCTACTCCCTGCAAGGTGCTAATAAACAGCTTGGACAGAAATGGATCGTCTCTGGGCAAGTGCGGAGTCTGTGTATTGAAGTACGTCATATGCTGATGAGGAGAAGCCAAACCGTCGAATGAGTTCAGCGTCAGTGGCTTGTAGTTCGGAGGGCAAGTAGCATTCTCCCACTCAGGAGGATATGGTTGAGATATCCCCATCTTCTGAAGCTGGTCTTTGTACGAGATGGTGTCGAGGCGAGCAACCAGGGAATCAATTGCATCCTGTTGATTGAGCAGGTGTTGGGAAACAGCCGCTGAGCGGTTGTCAGGTGCTGTTGGCGAAGGACCACCCCCAGCATTTGCAAGATTTGGAGGAGACGCAACGGAATGATACTCCTTTTGTAGGACAGAAGGGTTGTTGTTGTGAGCCAGACTAGCATGGACTGAGATGTTCTATTGAGGTGGAGGGACAGCCCCAGCAGCTTGAACCGCCATGATACTGGTAAGCATGTCAGTGATCTTGGCGAATGTTGTTTCGAGACCATCTAGCCGTTTACTAGTCTGATCACTGGCTTCTTCAGGTCTTTCTTCGTCCGTCATGTACGTAGATAGCATGCGAGGATGAACAGAGGAAACGGTCAACTGGTGCTGATACTGTCTGTCTCCGAGTGGACAAATCCTTCATCTTCAGGTAGAGGAGGAAGATAGTCGACGTCGGATTCAGAGGGATCATCGTCCTCTGGAAGGCTACCTCCAGTATGGGGTTCATTTGCTTCAGATTCGGAGGGAATGCTACCCCGGCTTGGGATTCTTCGTCTTCTGTACGGGATCTCACCTTGGCCGGGTGCCCATATAGACTCCTTCAGATGTGACGGCCTGTTGGTCATCTGTCGGTAGACTTCGTCTTCTTCTTCTCGTGGAACTGAGAGAGAAGGTTGGGTTTTTGATTGGGGCTTCCATAAGGGGGACCCCATGAAGCCATGTTAGAAGAGACACATAGTGGCTTCTCTTCGTCAGAGAAATGCATCCATCGAAACACAGACTTTCTCTGTGGTACACTTGTCACTTGCAGCAACAACAGTTGATAACAATATTGGCGCACGGGAGTGCACTATGAATTGCTATGTTCTTCCTTGCTTTACGCTTATGATTTATCATATCGCACAAGTCAGCGGAAGGGAGTTTTGTCTTACAACCCATGTTGCATGCATCGCCGAGCTTTGCATGCAGGTTCGTAAGGGGAGAAGGTGAAGAACAGTATGGCAACTCTAGAGGGGGGTGAATAGAGTTTATATAGAAAAATAGCCAATTAAAAATAACTCTTTCACCAATAATAAATAATCAGAGTAAAGTGCGGAAAATAAATAGAGAGCAAAAGAGCATACGCAAACACAGCGATTTTAACCTGGTTTCCCTCGTGGAGGACTAGTCCAGGCCTGAGAACTCTAGCTCAGGATTAAATCCACTATTTGTGAAATAGTAGTTTACAACCCGTGCCTTTACTTCAGAAGAGCACGTCAACTTCTAACAGAGGATCGCAGTGGCGATTTGCTTGGAATTGTCCAAGCGACTTCTTCGACTCTTACACAAGAATCCTAGCTGAGAGATGCTGAGCACTCGAGACTTAGGAGGCTTGTGGCTAGTAGATAGGAAGGATATGGCTTATTTGAGCTTATAAGAGAGAAGAGAAGAGAAGATTGGATGGATTGGAATGAGAGAATTCATGCCCTATTTATAGTGTTTTTATAGGCAGAATTCGGCCAGAATTCGGGTAGAAAAATTCAAATATTTGGCCGTTGGACAACTAGCAACCAGCTAACCGTAAAATTAGGGTTCCTGATTTCTAGGGGACAGAGTTCGGCCCGAACTCTGTGTGGAGGCAGAGTTCGGCCCGAACTCTGTCTCCAGAGCACAGAGTGGTTCAAAGGGGACCATATGGGAATTTCTGGTTTGGTGGAGCTTGGGATTTTTGGGTAGGCTATAGTCTAAGTTTCAAGAGCTCAGCATGACTCAGATTACATTAGTCTAGACTCAAAGAAAGTGCTAAAATATAGACTCGAATCAACTGAGACACGGAAGCTGAGCTGTCTTCTGTCTTGAGCTTAATGCAGACGTCGTGTGTCGTATTGAATTATTACAGATATTATTTAGTCAATATTGTCAATATTTGGTTGACTGTGACTTTGTGTCAACAATCTCCCCCATATTGATAATTGACAAAATAATATATGTATATTCAACATTCATACCTGGACACAGTTGATCATAGCAACATAGCTCCCCCATAATCGATGCCGAGCTAGAAATAAGAGCTCCCCCGTGATCAGTGAACGGTGCTGAGCTAGAAGAAATAGCTCCCCCGTAAATAATGTATTGAACCTGTATAATATCTCCAAAAAGAACAAACAAGCACAGATATACGAACGCGAAAGATATGATACCAAATATATCTAGCCAGAATATACATAGTTCTCCTCCTTTTGGCTTTTAGCAATATAGACTGCAGAGGAACATAGAAACGCAGTAGACAATAATAGAAATGCAACCACACCAAGCAGAGAAGAAACAGTATATAAATAAACAAAATAAGTCACTAGCATAACATATAAAACTACGATAAGCATAAAGTGCATAACCAAATGTCAAACACATAACCAGAGTTTTAGAACATCCAAGTACATAAAAACTAAATAACTAGAAATCAAAATGCATCATCATCAGCAGCAGCGGCAGATAGTAGCCAATCTCCATCACGGAGCACAAGATGGTCCAGGAGTGTCTGAGTGACCAGGGAAGGAGCGACTGGGGTCTACAAAAGCATCATCTGGATCCATGTAACGCATGACCCACGGATCATCAATGCGATGGCCCGCGCGCGCTGGATCCCGCTCCATAGGAATGTGCAGATGACGAGACAGGAAATACCATATATCATGCCGAGAGTTGCCGAGGGCACTCATCTGCAGAGTAGTACGATAGTCCAGCTGTGTCCAGCGATCGTCCTCAAGAGCAAAACGATCCCGGAGCATAGTCTGAATAGACTCAAGAGTGGCAGGTGGAGGAGGTGCATCCTGACCGAGTGGAGGAGAGTCAGGCTCCTCATCATCAGAATGCTCAGAAGCCTCAGGAGAGGAGACGACTGCCTGAGTACGTCGTGCCTTGGACAAAAAAGCAGGAGCAGGCAAGAACTGACAGTCATGAATAAGAATAATGAACGTACGAAAAATCATAGGAAGATATAAAGGATAAACCAATGCTCTTGGTTTCTTCCTACAATTTATCATCCAGTCCATCATTGTCCTAGGAAGATTGAAGGGGATACGATAATGAAGGTGATACAAAGCAGATATCTCAAAGTAGGTAACTTCATCAGTGGAGCCGGCTTTTGGCAAGATAGTGTTAAAAATGATTCGATGAAGTTCATAGAAATATGGGTTGAGGTGCTTGGCCATAAGTTTACGAGGACTTATGTTAGGAGCACATACTTCCTCCTTGAAACCTTCAAGAGAAGTATCGCCAACAAATTGAAATTGACGAGCTTTCACAAGTTTATCCCAAGCATCGAGATTAAGAAGATCAAGAAAATCCCCCAACTCAGAATCATTGAAAGCAATGTCAATACCGGCAACCCGGGAATAGATGTGGGTTGCATCGAAAGTTAAATTGCAATAAAACATTTGGATGGCGCTACGGTAAATGACAAAGTTTGAGGCAACTAACTCATCCAAACATAGATCACAAAACAATGATTCATATTGAGAAAAGATTGTAAATTTATCGGATGTCCCCCGAACACCGGACGAGTCCGAAAGTCACTAAACCACGCATTAGACGCGTCTAGCGACACAAATAATCGTTCGTCATATGTATTCGGATCATGGGGACAAGGCGGGTTGAACAACGGATGAATGGGTTGTTGTTCAACTACTTGCTCAATTGGAGGAGGCGGATTCGAAGAGGAAGCTCCCTCAGTTCGAGTCCTTTTCCCACGATTGGGCAAGCGAGGAGCCATTTGCAAGAAAATAGAGAACTTGAAATGGAGCAAAAGAAGGGGATATACCTAAAATCAACAACAAACAGTGGAAGAGAATGATGATAAACCACTTTTCCTTGATTTGAGAAGGAATGGAGCACACTAGATAAAAAACTAGGGTTAGGGTTTGTAGGAGAAAGTTTGGAGAGGTGGAGAAGAAGGAAAGAATGAAGGAGAGAGATGAAAACCCGAAAATAAAGAGAGGGTTTTCTTTGGTCGGAGGGAATCTGAACCGTACAATCTAAAATGATCAAACGGCGGAGGCTGTCCCCGACGCTGGAACAATGGGACCGAACTCGGCCCGAACTCTGGTAGGGGCAGAGTTCAGCCCGAGTTCTGGGTTCATGTCCCAGATATAAGTCAGGCCAAAATGAGAGAGAATGGTTAAGTGGTGAAAAAGAGTTAGAAATGAGGATAAAAGCTTGATGAAATCAATCAGATAGATAGAGAGGTAGACTAATATCAGAATAAACATAGAAATTAGTAAATAGGCAATAATAAATCAAAACAAACCATATAATAAACAAGGAAACATAATATAATTCAATAGTTTGAATTTGCCATGGGTTAGCTGCAGGGGTCGGATCCCAGCTAGCGGTAGTCCTGAGGACTAGTGCACCGTGTCGCTTAGGCTTTTACGCCTTGTTGTCAGAAGGACCCTTTCGGCTTGTACCCATACCAAATTCATCGTAAAAGAATCATACTATACTCGATATTTATGCAGGTGAGTTTCAATTTATGACCGCTTCATCTAAAATTTCAAGTTCACGACAAAGGAAATTGAAGCGCTCTTCGGATAAAGGCTTAGTAAAGAAGTCTGCTAGCTGATGATCAGTGTCAATAAATTCTAAGTTAATCGTGCCGTTTTGCTGATGATCACACAAAAAGTGGTGTCTAATCTCAATGTGTTTAGTGCGTGAGTGGCAGACAGGGTTCTTAGTCAAATTAATGGCACTAGTGTTGTCACAGAATATAGGAATATGCATGAAAGATAACTTATAGTCTTCAAGGGTTTGCTTCATCCATAGAATTTGTGCACAACAACGCCCAGCTGCTATGTATTCAGCTTCTATTGTGGATAGTACGACAGAGTTCGGCTTCTTGCTAAACCAGAAGACTAAAGCCTTTCCTAATAAATGACACGTGCTGCTCGTACTTTTACGGTCGACCTTGCATCCAGCGAAGTCAGCATCAGAGTAACCAATAAGGTCAAATGATGTGGACTTGGAATACCATAGGCCCACTATAACCGTACCCTTAAGGTATCGAAAGATACGCTTAACCGCGGTCATGTGTGATTCCTTAGGATTAGCTTGATATCTAGCACATATGCAAACACTAAACATGATATCGGGACGACTAGCAGTTAAATAAAGTAAGCTGTCTATCATACCTCGATACTTACGTTGATCAACAGGTTTGCCGCTCTCATCTGGTTCGAGTTTGGTTGAAGTAGCCATTGGAGTGCTGATTGGTTTGACGTTGTCAAGATCGAACTTCTTCAGCATGTCCTTGGTATACTTCGATTGACAGATGAAAGTTCCATTAGCCATTTGTTTCACTTGTAGGCCAAGAAAGTAGTTGAGCTCTCCCATCATGCTCATCTCAAATTCTGTCTGCATACACTTGGCAAATTTTTGATAGAGGTTTTCATCAGTAGAGCCAAAAATGATATCATCAACATAGATTTGAATCAACAGAATAGTGTCTTTAAAAGATTTTATAAACAGTGTAGTGTCAAACCCTTTTGAAAAACCTTTCTCAAGTAAGAAGCTACTTAGCCTTTCATACCAAGCTCTGGGGGCTTGTTTGAGGCCATAAAGCGCTTTCTTTAGCTTGAACACGTGGTCGGGAAATTTGTGATTTTCAAAGCCAGGAGGTTGTTTCACATAAACTTCCTCCTTAATAAAACCATTCAAGAAAGCACTTTTCACATCCATTTGAAATAATTTAAAGTTTTGAAAATTAGCAAAAGCACAAAGCATCCGAATGGATTCTAGTCTAGCAACAGGAGCATACGTCTCATCGTAGTCGATACCTTCCTCTTGGTTGTATCCTTGAGCTACTAGACGAGCTTTGTTACGTGTGACTGAACCATCTTCATTTACTTTGTTTCTAAAAACCCATTTAGTACAATTATCGAGTGATTAACCAGTTTAGGAACGAGTTCCCATACTTGGTTTCTCTCGAATTGGTTGAGTTCTTCTTGCATAGCAGAAATCCAAAATTCATCATTAAAAGCTTCAGAAATGTTTTAGGCTCTACTTGTGAAATGAAGGCAGTGCTAGCAACGGAGCCTCTTAGTGATGATCTAGTAGTTACTCCACGTGAAACTTCTCCTATAACTAAATTTTCTGGATGAGAAGGTTTGAAAGAGAATTTCTTAGGCAAACCCTCCAGAGAATCAGTTTCGGTTGAAGTATTCATTGGAGTAGAAGTTGATGGCTCAACGTCATCATCAAGAGTACTTACAGCACTGTTATCTTCATCAAAAGTCACATTTGTTGACACTTCCACAATAAGTGAGTATTTATTAAAAACTCTATATCCCTTACTCTTGGCGGCATAACCAAGAAAGATACCATCGTCAGCTTTGGCATCAAATTTGTCTAAGTTGTCTTTGGTGTTAAGGATAAAACATCTATAACAAAAAACTTTAAAATAAGAAACATTGGGGGTTCTCCCAAACCAAAGCTCATAGGGTGTTTTCTTCGTAATGGGACGAATCAGCACCCTATTCAAAATGTGCCATGCTGTACTGACAGCTTCTGTCCAAAAGTATTTCGAAAGTAAAAATTTATTCAACATGACTCTGGCCATATCGCCGAGAGTTCTATTCTTCCGTACCACAACACCATTTTGTTGAGGAGTTCTAGGACAAGAAAATTCATGATCAAAACCATTTGCATTACAAAAATTTTCAAAATCATAATTTACGAATTGGCCTCCATGATCACTTCGGATTCGAGTAATCATGTAGCTTTTTCGTTTGAACTTTCTTTGCAAAAACTTTAAAAACAGAAATAGCATTGCTCTTATTAGCGAGAAAAAAAAACCCAAGTAAATCTCGAAAAATCATCAATAATAACAAATGCATAAAGTTTGCCACCAAGGCTAGCTATTCTACTAGGACCAAATAAATCCATATGAAGTAGTTGCAAGGGTCTAGTAGTACTTACAGAGTTGATGGAATGAAATGAGGATTTAGTTGTCTTGTTTAGTTCACATTCGGCACATACCGTGTCCTTTTTGAATGTGATATCAGGCAATCCTCTCACTAGCTTCTTGGTAGACAGCCTGGATATAGCATCCATGTTGGCATGACCAAGACGCTGGTGCCAAAGTAGTCGTTCGTCTTTGTGGGCATATAGACATCTACCTGCATTGTTAGTATTTATAGAAAGATAGAAAATATATATGTTGTCCTCTCTTTTTCCTTCAAAAGTAATGTCTCCTGTTGACCTATCATAGATGTAGCAACTGTTTTGTCCAAAGTTAATATCATATCCATGATCAGCAAGATAACTAATGCTGAGCAGGTTATGCTTTAACTCGATCACTAGGCAGACATCCTTTATTACAGGAGAAGGAGGATGACCAATGATACTATTACCTATTATGTGCCCTTTGAGATTGTTACCGAAGGATACATATCCTTCTCTCTTCATCGATAGTGATGCAAAAAGATTTGCGTCTTCCGTCATATGTCGCGAGCATCCACTATCGAGAATCCACTTACTTTCAGTTGAGGAGGGAAGGTCCACCTACATCAAGAGTAGATGTGACCTTTGGTACCCGAGTTCTTGAGGGTCCTAAAAAGTTAGTCTTTGGAAACCAAGCATATATCTTTTTATCTACAAGTCTTCTAACTTTGTACTGTGGTGAGATGTGTCCATGTGATCCACAGTAAGTACAGATAGCATTCTTATTTATACTAGGAGCATGAGAATAATATCTATAAGCAACAGGATGAGGATGGACATGATGTAAAGAGTTAGCATGGTGATGATGATTATGCATAGAATGAGTGGCATGGTGATGGTGTCTATGAGGCATATCATGATGGTATTGTCTATGATGTGTGACATGCTGATATTGTCTATATGGCATGGCATGATGATTTTGTCTATATGGCATATGATGATCTAGTCTATATGGCATTGCATGATGATCTTGTCTATATGGCATGGCATGATGATTCTTATGTGTGGAGTGATGTTGATTGTGTCTTTGTGCATAATGATTGTGTACTGAGTGAGAATTATTCTTACGTGCACGTGGTTTGTGAAAGTTTGTGTATATAAATGCATGGTTATGTGCTGCATGAGAATGACGTGGTTGACTAGCATGAGTGGTGTTGTGCCCATGTGATTGGGTTTGAGGTTGAACAACCTGTTTACCCAATTTGGTTTTTAATCTTTAGAAACAGCTTGCAGTTCATCAACCTTAATATTTAAGCCATATATCTTAGTCATGGAAATCTTGTGTATACTCTTTTCTTCAGCAAGCAACGTGTTGAGTGTAGTGATTTCTTGAGTTTGTTGCTCAATACGTGCTTCAGCATCATGTAAGCCTAATTTAAGCTTGGATACTTCATCAGTGTCATTAGTGGTTGTCGTGTTTCTAACATTATCAAGAAGTAAAGAAATTCTTTGTATCTCATCTTCAAGACTTTTGATTTTGTCCTTGGCATGTTTGTATTTACCGATGACCTTTTTGTGATCATCGAGTAAATCAGTGAAAGCATCGCCAAGTTCATCAAAAGAGAAGTCATCTAGAGTTTCGTTAGATACCTTGTTGGAAGTTGCCATTAGGCACACATTTGCTGTATCTTGAGGAGAGTCCTTTTCTTCCTCGGAGTCACTCGCTTCACTTTCATGCCAAATGCCTGTGTTGGCATATTTTTTGATGAGTTCTTTTTGTATGGCTTCTCATAGCGGTTGCTCTTCTTCAGGAATGGGCAGTCTTTTCGGACATGTCCAGTCTTCTTGCAACCGTAACAAGTTGGCTCTTCTTCATCGTCTTCTTGTGATTCCTTCTTCCTTCGATTGAAGCGAAGGAATTTCCTGAAGTTGCGAACCATGAGAGCTTGGTCTTCATCATCCGAGTTATCTTCTTCGGTCTCATCGTGATTAGCCCTTCGCTGATGAGCTTTGAGTGCGATCTC
>JANAVB010036443.1:0-12529 GCA_029216955.1 Iris pallida | reverse complement strand
ATGGAATTGTCTTAACAATTTGAATATGCAAAACAGAAAAAGAACATAATACAAGTTGAAGATGTTACAAGGAATGCTGACGATGATGTTTGTATAATTGATACGTTCAAAGATATGGTGGTAGAAACAATGGATGACATCAATAACATCTATGTCCCATTAGAGAAAGGGATGTTTGAAGTTGATTCATTTTGTTATTTTTCCAAAAAGGCTTTGTTGGAAGTATGTTCGATGGGTTGGCTGGATGGCACCTGTATTACAACATACATAAAGTGAGAAATTTCATATTACATGTATTAGTTAATAAAGATTGACACCATATTTATGTACTATTTTCTTTGTTTTGCTTTAGGTTTTTATATGACAAGTTTATAAGCTCTCAGGAAGTTGTGATATTATTCACTCCTTTTGCCATTAGTAATGCATCGGGGATTGCAATATCTAATATGGTTAGAGAGAGTCCAAACTGCAAAGCGGAACCAACTATGTTTGATTCCATTCAATTACAAGAAGTAAGAATACTTAGTCACTAGCCACATTTTACTTTCTTATTCAACTATGCTTGATTCCATTCAATTACAGGATGCACTGGGTTTTGATTGTGATTGACCTTTCCACCTTTGTTGTTTATTGGTTGGACTCGATGACGTTCAAGCCTAGAGGAAACATTAAGTTGTACTTATTTACGTGAGTGACATCTTTATTCTCAATTCATTTATTATTATCTGTGTATTCTGATATTCATATTAAATTATTTTCTACTAGTGGACTTAACACAACTTATATTGGTGGAAAAAGATTAATGCAGAAGCCAACATAGAAAATTCTTAAGGTAATCAAAATGATATAGGAGTTATTAGTTATATAATCATCGATGTGATATTTTCTTTCTACTAAATGATATAATTATGCAGTGCCAAAAGCAAGTAGGGGGTGTTGAATGTGGGTATTTTGTTCTCAAGTTTATCAGGGAACTTAGGAGGACTGTTATGTGCCGATCGAGACAAAGGTAAATTGTTCATGAATTTAATCCTTAATTACTTTTCTAAAATTATAGAAATGTAACCATTTTTTTCCTAACCGTTTAGTTAAAAAGTTGGCTGAAAAACCAACATACACAAAGGAGGAAATAGATCGGTGAAGTCCGGTGCGAACTCATCGAATTCATTGCCTCTCATATGAATACATGAGAGTTGAGGTACTTCTTACTTGTAGATGGATACCATTTCTTTAAAGAGATTGCTAATTTGGTCATTAGTTTCATTTTCCTGGGCTTTAATGGGCATGGATGTTATGTTGTTGGTTTTGGATAGAGAGGAAATTATATATCACCTGCAAGACTTCACGCAATTCCTTTCATACATTCATACTTTTCATCTGAATGTTTTCTTAATATGGTGGAAATGTGGACTTATAGTCTTGCTCATTGGCTGCATGAGCATGAATGGAACGACCAATAAGGCAGGTTTCTTTATTCCAACTGGCTTGCTCTTGTCTATAGTTGAGTTAGGTCAGATATTTGGTTATGAATATAGTAAGTTGACTGAGTAAGAGTTGGTTAGGAAAATTGGTTACTTCTAGGACTTGGAAGTTTTATTCGATAGGAGATGCCATGTCGTGATAGTAGAAGGATTGCATTTTGGCAGTGTTGAATAAAGTTGCCACTCCGTTGTAAGATTTAAGAAAGTTTATGAAGGTGCTCTTTACTTTCCTATGAATTTGAGTTTGACCATATCTAGCCTTTTATCACAAGCAAGAAGACTGCTTGATCATACATATAAATCTAGCTTCTAGTCTTAAAGTACATGAATTCTCATTTGATTTTTTTAGACTGCTGTTAGGTTGTTGATTTCTTTTGTTTATGGATATCATGTAATATTTTTCCACCTTGGCTTTGTGGAAATAAATCTTTTTACAGAAAATCTTCCAACATGGTCAGTCTGTATTATTTGGTTTTTTGGGGAACAAATTTATGGTCTTTGGCACGATATGCTTAATTTGGGAAGAAGCAGGGATACTCCAGTGCCATATCATATCATATTCCAATTGAGGCCATAAATTCAAAAAATATTTGGATAATACATTTTCTGACACACATTCTCTGACACACATCAAGTTTTTAACTGTTACACACATCAAGTTTTCAACTGTTACATATCACTCACTATTCCTATGTTCCAATTGAGGTCCTCATGTACTATTTATGACACACATCAAGTTAAATTTTATATTTTTGTTGTCTCAGAAAATTAATATGCTTTTTATAATGCGTTTAATTAATATGGTCACTAACCCTAGTCTCAACTCATTCCATAATGAGGGACACTCCACAAATAGACCTCCTCTATTTGATGGAATCAACTATAACTATTGGATGATTAGGATGAGCATCCACTTAAAATTCCTAGATTTTGATCTATGGGATTGTGTTGTGAATGGTATCACTAAATCTTTCATAGTTATTGAGGAAGTCGTTTCAAAAACACTTATGGCAAAAATTCAAAAACGACAAGAAGGTTCTTAGTTGGGATGCAAAGGATATGAACGCACTCTATTGTGCTCTCGATAGCGATGAATTCAATAAAATCTCCACTTGCAAAACTTTCAATGAAATATGAAAACTTTTAGATGTCACACACGAGGGGGCATCTCAAGTAAAATAATCTAAGATTAGTAGACTCACACAAGAGTACGAATCTTTTAAGATGAAACAAGATGAGTCTATCACATTTATTTTTACTAGATTCTTTGATATAATTAACCCCCTCTCTTCTCTTGGCAAGGAATATTCCACCCATGAGAAGATTCAAAAGATTCTCAAAGGACGTACTAAATGATGGAATCCCAAAGCTACTGCCATCATCAAAGGAAATGATCTTAGAACCATGAACTTTGAGACTCTCATGGGAAAGCTCATGACCCACAAACTGGATACGAAGGACTAAGAAGAAGCATCCATGCAAGAAAAGGAGAAAGAAAATTCAAAAAAGAAAAAAAAATTCTATGTTTTTAAACTCTCTGAAGCATTATGGAATATTCTCATTAATGAAAGACAACAACGACAATCATGTTGCGGAACATTGCTTCAAGTTTTTTTTCCACCTGAATTCAATGAGGTATATTCTATTTGTTACTTTGTATGTTGCTTTGGGTATCATAAATCATTATGGAAATATTTTCATTATAAAGCGCAACATGGCACGCCTTAGATAAACTTAATCAAATTCATTTGTCTTAGGTCTTACGACATTGAGCCAAACTAGTCTAAAATTTTTGTACCACAACCAACAACTTTAAGTTATTTCCATGTCTTCTCAGAGGGAAGCTAGTACGCCAGTTTTTAAGGTCTGTTAGAAGTAATTTTAACTCTATAATTTTCAACTGAATATCCCTAATATTATGTTACACAAACACATACATGTATATTGGTGAGGATACTGGATTATACATTTTTAAATAGGTACAAGATAGTTAACTATATTGCACGAATATGTACACGAATATAATTACAGACATGATATGGGTTCAGACATGACAGGGATATGTACACTGTTGGCCAATGATTGTATCATTTTTTAATACAGTTAATCGATTAAGTTTAGCATTATATTATCACTAATATTCATGCTATCACTATAGTATTATACTTAAACTTATCATAGTTCTAGTGTGCATTAATTTTATCATACTTGCTACTATGTATATTGCTTTGTTCGTTTGACATGTATTTACAGAAAAGCAATAAGCAAGATAAACATGGATATATACAATAAAGAAATCATGGTGGACCAAAGACGACGGTATCCTACAAGATTTTTCTGAACCATCCGACGACATCTCCGGAGCTACGCATTCGAAAGGTATTCGGTTTTCACAAACTGGGTATCTTCGAACAGCTGCCGTCAAGGAAAACTGCCATCATCTATCAAGGGAAGAAGTCAAGCCATACCATCATCATTTCAAGGCTCTGAAGAAGCCTACAACTACTAAAGTATATCTGGAGTATGTAATGAGTCTTATAAATAATTGTAAACAAAAGAAATGCATGACAAAATCGAAAGCCAGGGCAGATAACAACCCTGGATCACGTTTGGACAGACAGTCGGATGATCCGCAGATCTCCGCAGAAATTCGAAGGATGATCCGAATGGACCCACAGAAAAGCTTATGTGAACTTTCGGATTATCTGACAGACATCCAAGGAAATCTGACGGATGATCCGAATTGTTACCGTTTGCAATCCAATGGTTGGATCTATCCCATCAGTGAGCCCAACGGCTCTTTTTATAGTTATTGTATTTGTAGGTGGATGATCCGACAGACTTCCGCAAAAATCCAACGGATCTTCCAACTGTTGACCAAAGGTTGTATTATTGCTCTTTTTCATGCTTTGGTTGTAAATAGTCTTGAACCCCTTCATTCAAGGTTGATGCTTTGAGCCTAAAAATTTCTAACATACCAAAGCTTATCCACAAATACTCCACCAAAGCTTTCACTTGCTTATCCACAAATTGTGTTAGAGTGTTCTTGAGTTGTAAAAGTGAGATCTTCATCTTGTTGTAAGGAGATCAAAACCTTTTTGTGAAAGGTTGAAGTTGGAGAGTCTTCAGATAAAAGCTCTCGTGAAGTTGGAGAGTCTTTGGATCAAAGCTCTTGTATTGAAGTCGGAGGGACCTTCGGATAAAAGCTCTCATTTAAGAAGTTGGTGAGCCTTCGGATAAAAACTCATGTTATTCTATTTGCGATAGTAGTGGATTAAAGTCAGAGAGAGTTCCGGGACTAGAGTGCCCCTCGGAAGGATACCATGATACATCGGGTGTCGGTATTGTTATTGCTTCTTCTCTTGCACTCTTAAATTTTAAATTGCCTGTTAGCAATCATTTAATGCTTAATTAGTTAGCTTGACCCTATTCACCCCTTTCTAGGGTGCTTTCATACATCATTTCCTGTGTACGTGCAACACATAATATAAAACTAGTGTAATGAGTAATGACCCTGTTATAGAGCTAATATGTTTTCCTCCACCAATGATGAAAACTAGTAGTCTCAATTAAGAATACTCATAGAAGTTGTTGGAGTGGGTGGGGTTCCCAACCTATGTGGAGAATATCCCGGAGAGTGACGAGCGCCATCCGTGTGTCGGAGAAGCTCGGGGAGTGCATGGATCCTATTTTAGAACATATATGGTAAGGAAATATATGATTGGATTTCCATATTTACTTTAATTATATATTTATGATTGGACCCTTCATATAGTAGCTTTCCATATAATTGGGCTTCCAATTATGGCAAGCCAATTATGATTGGATTACCATTAAATATATGATTGATGTAGATGGGAAGTTTCTATATATATTGGCCTTCCATGTATAGATTACCAAGGGCTTATAAAAGGGTGATGCATGCTAGTTGTAAAATTATCTAAAACATAAGAGTGCTTACAATCTTTGAGAGAGAGGAAGAGAGGATTAAGGACTATTGTGAAGGAGAGATTGCTTCGAATAATTTTTTGGCATCTCTTGTTCTTCGGAGTCTGCAATCAAAAAATTTCTTTTTTCAAGTGAGTTGTGGTGATCCGTGTTGGATCGGGAGGAGCTTGTAGAGGGTGTATTCTCTTTGTTCCATTAGTGGAGGTTCTTCAGGGTTGGACTCCAATCGTCCCGTGGTTTTTCCCGTAAGGGTTTTCCACGTCAAAAATCTTTGTCTGTGATTGTGTTTGGCATTTTTGGTTTGTGTGCTTTTGCTCGGTTCTCTCGCAGGACTTTCTGGTTTGGGGAAACGGTTTTCGCGCTTCGTTCCCAACAGAGTGGAATCAGAGCTTTGGGTTCAAAGAAGTGTCAGGAGTTGACAGTCAAACCAGGAAGCAGAGATGGACGTGAAGCCGGTGCACATGGTGAACCTGAACGGTATCAACTACCATTATTGGCGGAGCAAGATGAAGGATTTGCTGTTCGTCAAGAAGCTGCATCTTCCAGTATTTGTATCCAAGAAGTCCAGTGACAAATCCGATGAGGACTGGAACTTCGAGCATATACAGGTGTGTGGGTACATACGGCAGTTCGTTGACGAGAACGTGTACAACCACGTTGCCAATATTGAGCATATGAAGACGTTGTGGGAGAAGCTGGAATCTTTGTACGCAAAAAAGACCGGGGTAAACAAATTGTTCCTGATCCGGACGATGATGGTTCTGCGGTACAAAGATGGTGCATCCATTACGGATCACTTGAGTGAGTTCCAGGGCGTGGTGGACCAGCTATCCTCGATGGGAGTCAAGTTCGATGACGAGGTTCAAGGACTTTGGTTGCTATGTATATTGCCAGACTCGTGGGAGACCGTACGAGTATCTATGATCGCTTCTGCTCCGGAAGGCATGGTCAGTCTGGAGTTTGCCAAGAGCGGGGTACTGAATGAAGATATGCGGAGACGTTCTCAGGGCACTTCATCCACATCCCATCACTCAGAGGCACTAGTTTCGGAGAGCCGCGGAAGGGACAAAAGTAGGGGTCCAGGTGGTGGCAGAGACAAGAGCAGGAGGAAGTCCAAGGGTTGGTACGAGGACTCGAAGTGTTACCATTGTGGCAAGAAGGGCCACATCAAGTGGAACTGTTTCGCTTGGAAGAGAGAGAAGAAGGGCGACAAGGGGAAGCAAGATGAGAACACTACAGCGGCAGCTTCGATACATGGGGGCGATGTGATCGTCGTAGGTGATGAGGTTATCACAAACCTTACCTGCGATGACAATTTTTGGCTGGTGGACTCAGGGGCTTCAGCGCATGTATCTCACAATAGGACACTATTTGCCACTTACACGACAGGCGACTGTGGAGTGTTAAAAATGGGCAATGGAGATATGTCAAAGGCGGTTGCCGTTGGAGATGTGCATTTGAGGACGAAGACTGGTGCAGTTCTTGTTCTTAAAGATGTTCGTCATGTCCCTGATATCCGTTTTAACCTGGTGTCGGTTGGAAGGTTAGATGATGAGGGATTCTTCAGTCTCTTCAGAAATAGTCAGTGGGAGCTTTCCAGATGTTCGATGGTGATTGCCAGAGGAATCAAGAAGTCCGGTCTCTACTATATGGAGGGGAGCACACAGGGGGCACATGAGGTGAACGCAGTCAGTGATGTGTCTACCGAGTTGTGGCACAGGCGGCTCAGCCATATCAGCGAGAAGGGGATGAGGGAATGAGCTACTTGGTGAACAGAAAAGTGATTCCAGGGCTCAAGTCTACAAAGTTGGAGAAGTGTACGTACTGCTTAGCTGGAAAGCAAAATATGGTGTCTTTCCAAAGTCACCCAAGTTCAAGGAAGCCGGCATTGCTCGAGTTGATTCACTCAGATGTCTGCGGTCCTATGAAGGTAAAATCTATTGGTGGTGCTTCTTACTTTGTAACTTTTATTGATGACTGTTCCAGGAAAGTTTGGGTCTATGCCTTGAAGACCAAGGATCAGGTGCTGCCTACTTTCAAAGAGTTTTAGGCCTCTGTTAAAAGAGAGACGGACAAAAAGTTATTGTGTATTCGGTCCGACAATGGCGGCGAATACATCGGTCCCTTTGATGCTTATTGCAGAGAGCAGGGGATACGACACCAGAAGACTCCGCCAAAGACACCTCAGCTCAATGGTGTAGCGGAGCGCATGAACAAGACACTGATGGAGAGGGTGCGGTTTTTGCTGTCAGAAGCAAACTTGCCGGGCAATTATTGGGGTGAGGCTCTTCTCACAGCCGCTTATGTTATTAATTTGTCTCCTAGTGCTCCTTTGTAGGGTGATGTGCCTGACAAAGTATGGTACGACAAAGAGCCGTCATACAATCACCTGCGAGTGTTTGGCTGTAAGGCTTTCGTGCATGTACCGAAGGACGAGAGGACCAAACTTGAGCCGAAGATGAGGCGATGCATCTTTGTCGGCTACGGTCGGGATGAGTTTGGCTATAGACTCTACGACCCGGTAGGAAAAAAGCTCTACAGAAGCAGGGACGTGGTGTTCGTCGAGGATCAGACCATGACCAACACTCAGGATTTCGAGACGCCTTCTGAGGCTGAGGAATTGCCTGAGTTAGAGTCATTTCGCTTCGAGCAGTTTCCAGAGGACATCGCAGAGGATCCCATTATGGGGGAGCCAGTACATGGAGTTGCTCCCAACCTCGATCATCAGCCTGCTGATGGTGGTCAGGATGTCCCTCAGGAGGATGAGCATGCCGGGGAGGCAGTTCCTGAAGGGGAGGAGGCTGTTGGTATACAGCCAGCACCAGTGGCTCCACTGAGAAGGAGCGACAGAGATCGTCGACCATCTACGAGATACTCACCGGATGAGTATGTGCTATTGACTGACGGGAGAGAGCCCAAAAGCTTTGTAGAGGCTATGGAAGACGAACACAGGCAGGAGTGGATGGAGGCCATACAGGAGGAGATGAGTTCCTTGCACACTAATTCCACTTATGAGCTGGTGCGGTTGCCAAAGGGCAAGAAGGCTTTGAAGAATCGATGGGTGTTTAGAGTGAAGCAGACGGATGATGCTACTCGCCCTCGGTACAAAGCAAGGCTGGTAGTCAAAGGCTACGGTCGGTGGAAAGGCGTGGATTATGATGAGATCTTTTCGCCTGTCGTCAAGCATTCGTCTATTCGGGTGGTGCTAGCATTAGCGGCCAGTCTCGACTTGGAGGTCGAGCAGATGGACGTGAAGACGGCATTCCTCCACGGTGATCTTGAGGAGGAGTTGTACATGGAGCAGCCAGAGGGATTCTGTGAGAAGGGCAAGTCACATTTGGTCTGCCGGTTGAGAAAGAGCTTGTATGGTCTGAAGCAGGCTCCGAGGCAGTGGTACAGGAAGTTCGAGTCGTTTATGGGGAAGCATGGTTATGCACGGATGACGTCGGACCATTGTGCACTTGTGAGGTATTTTGTCGAGGATGATTTCATTATTTTATTGCTCTATGTAGATGATATGCTATTAGTAGGTCGGAATGCCACTAGGATAGCGGAGTTGAAGTGCCAACTGGGCGCGGCCTTCTTTATGAAGGATTTGGGCACAGCGAAGACTATTCTTGGGATGGAGATCAGCCGAGAGAGAGAGAGTCCAGGCTGCTACATTTGTCCCAAAAGAAGTACATTCACCGGGTACTTTAGCGTTTCGGTATGGACGGGTCGAAAAAAGTGAGTTGCCCCCTTGCGGCTCACTTTAAGCTCACTGAGGAGCAGTGTCCATCTACCGAGGATGAAAAGGAAGATATGGAGCGGGTTCCATATGCCTCAGCTGTGGAAAGTCTTATGTATGCTATAGTGTGTATGAGGCCAGACATCGCTCATGCAGTTGGCACAGTTAGCAGGTACCTTTCAAATCCTGGAAGGGTATATTAGAGTACGGTCAAGTGGATTCTATGATACCTTCAGGGCACTGCCGATTGGAGACTTTCTTTTGGTGGTGACGAGCCGAAGCTGGTTGGGTATACTGACGCTGATATAGCTGGAGATGTAGACACGAGGCGATCGACTTCGGGCTATGTGATGATGTTTGCTGGAGGAGCGGTATCGTGGCAGTCGCAGTTGCAGAAGTGTGTTGCATTGTCGACGACAGAGGCAGAGTACATTGCGGCGACTGAGGCTTACAAGGAGTTGCTGTGGATGAAAAAGTTGCTGCAGGAAATAGGACTGAAGCAAGAGCAGTATACTTTGCTTTGCGACAGTCAAAGTGCTATTCACCTTGTGAAGAACCAGACATTTCATAGTCGGTCCAAGCACATCGAGACTCGGTATCATTGGATACGGGATATGGTTAAGAAGAAGGATGCGGCGCTTGAGAAGGTTCATACTGATGACAATGGAGCGGACATGCTCACAAAGGTTCTTTCGAGGGGAAGTTTGATTACTGCAGGCAGATCGTCGGGATGACGACCTCCTCCACATAGATGTGAAGGGGGAGATTTGTTGGAGTGGGTGGGGTTCCCACCTATGTGGAGAATACCCCGGAGAGCGACGAGCACCATCCGTGTGTCAGAGAAGCTTGGGGAGTGCATAGATTTTATTTTGGTACATATATGGTAAGGAAATATATGATTGGATTTACATATTTACTTTGATTATATATTTCTAATTGGACCCTTCATATAGTAGCTTTCCATATTATTGGATTTCCAATTATGGTAAGCTAATTATGATTGAATTTCCATTAAATATATGATTGATTTATATTGGAAGTTTCCATATATATTGGCCTTCCCTGTATGGGTTACCAAGGGCTTATAAAAGGGTGATGTATGCTAGTTGTAAAATCATCTCAAAAAAAGAGTGCGTTACAATCTTTGAGAGAGAGAGGATTAAGGACTATTGTGAAGGAGGGATTGCTTCGAATAATTTTTCGGCATCTCTTGTTCTTCGGAGTCCACGATCAAAAAATTTCTTCTTTCAAGTGAGTTGTGGTGATCCGTGTTGGATCGAGAGGAGCTTGTAGAGGGTGTATTCTCTTTATTCCATTAGTGGAGGTTCTTCAGGGTTGGACTCCGATCGTCCCGTGGTTTTTCCCGCAAGGATTTTCTACGTCAAAAATCTTTGTGTCTGCGATTGTGTTTGGCATTTTTGGTTTGTGTGCTTTTGCTCGGTTCTCTCGCAGGACTTTCTGGTTTGGGGAAACGGTTTCCGCGCTTCGTTCCCAACACGATTTGAAGCCTATTGGTTGACGCATCCTTCCTTCATTGAGACACTCAAGTCCTTATGGCATAAACCCAACCAACAAGGTACTGGTCATTTGCCTCTGAGAATTCAAAATACTCTCTCTGGCTTGTATAGATGGGACAAGACTCAATTTGGAAACTTCAAAGCGTACATCAATACTCTGTAGGAAGAGCTCCTTCTTATTCAATCGGCGGCAGTCATGAGATATATGCTTAAGGAAGAGGCGAGGATTCAAGAGCAACTGAACGATCTTATGGCCATTGAGGATATGTACTGGCGTCAAAGAGCAAAGTGTCAATGGATAAAAGAAGGAGATAGGAACACGAAATATTTCCATCTAAAGGCTACAAATAGACGAAAGAAGAACGACATTCGCATACTTCAATTGCCTGATAGTAGTTGGATGGATGATCAAGGTGTTATAGCAGGTATGTTGATTGATCATTTCAAAAGTAGATTTAGTGCGGAACATACTGTTCCCCTTGATCCATATTTTGTTGTATCCCCAAATCTTATTTCTGTTGATGAGAATATGGAATTGGGCTCTATTCCTTCTGAAGCTGATATGGAACAAACCATCCGGAGCAAGGGTGCTCTAAAAGCCCCTGGTCCTGACGGTATGCCCACTATTTTCTATCAAAGGAATTGGCACGTTATAAGCCAGGATGTTACTCGTATGATCCAAAAAAATTCGAACATGCCATCTTCCTGATTCCATTAATCATACAAATATTGCTCTCATTCCAAACCACGACAGTTTAGCGCATCCTGGGGATTTCAGACCTATAGCTCTATGTAATGTTGCTTACAAGATCATCTCCTAGCTCTTGAAGATGCGGATCAGAGGCTTCATTGACAAACTAATCTCTCAAAATCAAAATGCTTTCATTCCCAACAGATAAATCACAGATAATGTGGTGATTGCACAGGAAATAATCCACGCTATGAAGCGATTCACAAAAAAGAAAAATGTGTATGTCTTAAGCATAGATATGGCGAAAGCATATAACCGCCTTGCGTGGCCTTTCATCAAGAGTGTTCTACATGGCTTTGGGATTCAAGGGCACACGCACGCTCTCGTTATGATCTGCATTACTTCCACGTCGTTCTTCGTCCTCATCAACGGTCGTTCAGAGGGCCATGTTCTACCGACTAAAGGAATTCGTCAGGACTGCTCCATGTCTCCATTTATTTTCATCATGTGTTCGAAAGTCCTCTCCCGACTGTTCCATTGCTATGAAAGAGATAATATATTCCAGGGTTTACGGCTCACTAGGTATGCCCCTACCATCACCCATCTATTATTTGCTGATGATCTCCTGATTTTTGTTATGGCTCACTAGGTATGCCCCTACCATCACCCATCTATTATTTGCTGATGATCTCCTAATTTTTGGTTAGACTCAATCCTCATTGCTCTCAACTGTCTAATCTATTCTAGATACTTTTGCGGCTTGGTCTGGTCAGTTAATCAACTATATAAAATCGAGAATTTCTTTCAGCAAGAACGTTCCTCTACACGAGCATACTACAATGGCAGCCTTCCTTAGTCTCAAAATCATTTCCATCAACAATAAGTATCTGGGACACTCGTTTCTTCTCCCAAAAGGAAGAAGATCCTCTTATGCCACTCTACTAAGCAAATGTCAAGCACGACTTAAGGGCTGGAAGGCAAAGGTTTTTTCTCATACGGGCCGCACTACACTCATCAAATCGACATTAGGATCCATTCCTATTTTTTATATGTTAGCACACAAGCTTCTCCGGGCCACCACAAATGATATGGCTAAACAACACAGGGCATTCTGGTGGAATCATGATAGGGGGAGAAAAGGATGCATTTTCTAGCCTGGAAAAGA
>JANAVB010036442.1:0-45212 GCA_029216955.1 Iris pallida | reverse complement strand
CCTATATCATCAAATGTTACTCCAATTTCATTGGCTGGGATAACCTCAGGTCTAATCCGCTTTTCAAATTCATTATCCGGAACTTCCTGTTCCATTACAATCTTAATTTTTTTAGTAAGCATATTTGAATTTCTTTAAGCAGACATGATCATACTTTCATTATCCAGAAAAGGAGAAAGAATATGATGAGAAATTGTTAATATTCTTGATCATAGATAAAATAGTTCTGCGATGATTCTTTTAATAAGCAGATACACAATTTTCATAACACTGAACCTACAGATAATTAGCATCTACACAAATATATCAAATTTATGCTGCATCCTTAATGAATAAAAGCAAATAAGTCATAATCAAAACTTAGAGTCTAGTATAAAACAGTTTAACACTAATGAAGTAGCGGGTAATTCTTTTTTTTTTTCATCAATCATATTTATAAGATACTGTTAAGACGATGACAATGGAAAAGTGAGTATTTCATGTATTAGCACTCACAATATCTGGGGTTAATGGTTTGTACCCAACTGTAAAACATTGTCAACACAACCAATTCTGTACAAAAATCATGTGCAAGTTGGAATAGTCTAAGCGACATTTTGCACTTGAAGACCATGAACTGACCCTCGTACATATATCACGAGCACAAACTTGCACTCAGAATATCAGTAGGCAGTTTTATGTTGTGTGCTGAGAGAACATACCTTCTTCATGGTACAGGGTGTGTTCGCATATTTGAATGGCAAAAATATGTCAAAGTCCATTCAAGACTATCTAGGATCACTGAATTATGAGGTAAGATCATACATACTATATAACAAACAACAACAACAACAAAACCTTTATCCAAAATTCATACTATATAACAAGGTTCCAAAAATATTGTAGTTATCATGTGAAATAGAGTGATAAGGTCTCAGCAACAGACATAATTTTTCAAAGTTATATCTTGTATTAGCAAACTCCATGGTGTGGAAAATCCTTGTGAGATCTTCTATCCTCGTTTTCCTTCCATAAGAGTTTTTTTAGTAACTATGTTGAGTTGTGTTCCACAACATACCCATTCTAATGCAAAAATGCTATATGATGATGACGATGATGATGATAATAATGATGAACATAATCATGGTACTGAACGAAAACAAGTATATATGTTTCTGCGCATAACAGAGGAAAGAGAATTTACAGGTGCTTTTGCTGATGGCGATTTGTCTGCTTCACTTTTGCTTTCAGAAGTTGGAGCTTCAGCATTCTGTGATTTACTGGCAGCTGCATTTTCTTCGTTACCGGCTTCAGCATTCACCTCAAGCTTTAGGGTATCCTTGCCGCTAATATTACTTTCTTGAAATAGACTTAACCCATGGGACAAACTTCCATATGAAATGAAAAGTTCGAAGATGATAAGAGAAGGAATAAGAAGGTTCAACAGAAACTACCCGTAATAATGGGAAATATAAATTACCTCTTTGAAGAAATAACAAGCTTCCATTTCTATACTCAGGTTCCTTATTGTTCATCAAATGGTAAGACACTGCTGACACCATAATTTCTTCTATATAATTACCAAGAATCATTGTATCTGTCAGACAAATAGAGCTCAAATCATCGCAGTCGAGATCATTTGCAGTGAGTACTTCTGCAATATGGTTTCTATTGTCCTGAATCTGAATCTTTTTCATGTCTTCTTCTAGTTGAGATTTCCAACTAACAAGATGGGTTTCGTCTTCTGGAGGCTTGATCTCTATGTTGTAGGGGAACAAGACGGTAAGCCTCTCATCAACTTCTCTAAAGTCACCATCTGCATCCAAAGTTCTTGAACCAAGTATCAACACGGGTGTAGAGAGCTTCTTCAACATTTTCTCAAACAAGGAATATGTCCTTTGGGACTTATACAGAAGGCTCAACATCTTTATATATAGGACAATGGGATTGTTTTTGGATACAGAAACAAGAACCTACACAACATAATTAGGAACCAACTTGATTAGAGAAAGTCACTTTAAACAACAAAAAATGAATTTATGGAATTTAATCATTTGAAGCAAGCTAATTCATTTTCATTGTACAGTTAAGGCAAAAAGAAGTACCTTGTAAATTGATTGTATAAGAAGTTTCTCATCAAAAGACCAGCTGCTTGTTCGTTTTAGAGAACCTAAATATACAACCCACGAAAAATGTTAAGAGGTATATACAATATTATTATTATTTTGAGGCAAATGCTAATATTGGAGAAGAAACATGCCAAATTGTGACCAGTGAAGTAGTCAACCAAACTCATATACCTACAGGGCAAAATTTATCTTATATACCGTCCTAATTCCTATATACTATCCTAATGAACTCCTAGCATCCTCTGTTCTCATTTTCTACTGATCTACTGATACAAATTAAATTTGTTTTTCTAAACCCCTCATCATAACTTCTATTTATATTTAAGATAAATAACTACGGTACATATAACACTATCCTAGTTTAAACTTCCCAACAGGCATAATTAAGCTAACACTTGATAGATATCACACAAAAGTATAATTCCAGCATCTCCGGGAAACTACGTTTATGCCAAATTTGAAGGGGGTGCAAAAAGAAACTTGGAAACAGACCATACTAGAGTCTGGATGGAGGCACAATTAGCGTGGTTTTTGGCTTATTAGCATACATGCAAAATGACAATTCCGTCTGCAGGGGGGTGATATTTATACATGTGATAGTATCCATTTGTTGCTCATTACCGAGAAATAGGAAAAAAAAACCTAGTCATTCTCCCTTCTTCTTGTTCTCTTCTCTTCTATTCCTCACCCAAATCTGAATCTCCACAATAGAGAACAGGTGTTATGCAATTAATGTTTTTCATAAAATTACCATAAATAACTGCAAGCTTGTCTCAAGTACATGAGGAATACATTTATATGTAAGTGATCCTGGGTCTAAATGAAGTGAAGGTTTTAGTAAAAGAAGAGAACGCCTGAAAATACATTGGTCTGAAGAGGCTCCCTATCCTTACTAACCAAGGTTCGGAATATCGGTATCGGAATCTGTTTTGAACCCTTCCTATGAGTATCCGTATTGACAATTTTGGCTGTTTTGGATCGGAGTATCAGGTTCTTCATTTCGGAAAGCCAAAAATGTTAGAAAATAGTTTAAAAGGCTACAAAATATTTGATACATTTAGAGATAATTCAATATTTATGTTGTTACTTCTTAATTTTAAATGGAATGATATTCCACTGCAATAATTATTATTGTTTATTTACTTGCCTTTAGACATAGGACACAAGAAATAGTTGAATTTATAGATATACAACTTCGACAAATGGTAATGATTATTGAATTTCATTTCTTATTTATGATTGGTTTGGCTATTTTATTATTTTTCAATTGAATCAAATAAATAGTAGTTTATCGATAAGGAATCTTGACATAATGTATCATTGTCAATCTTTGGCACAAGTGAATCATTGTGTGTGACACTATTTTTCTATTCTTCTATCTTCTTACTTCAATTTTTCTTTGCCGAATTGACTCGGAAAGAGACCCCAAAGTCGGTATCGGTACCAGTAGATATTGGAAAAGGACATGTACATATCGGCTGTATCATATTGGTATCGGCCGATACCGCAATGTTACTAATAGATAAATGATATCATACTAAACAATAAGAAGATTGTAGTACCTGGATTGCAGGACTGCTTTGTGACACTGCACTATTCATGTCAGTTGAGACAGAGGCATTCCTCCGAAGCTTTGCCGTCTTACTAGTACTTTCTAGACCCCTGAATACAGCAATATAAATAAACAAAAGATAGAAAAGTGAGATGAATTATTAAATATTCCGACAGCATTACCTTATATCTGCACTACTGTTCTGCCTGCACAGTGACCTGCAGTGAAATAAAAAATGAACCATAATTTGACAAGATAAACATGAATTGTATATACTCTATAGATGAAAAAGAAGAAGTATATACTCTATAGATGAAAATTGTCATCAACAACCTTGAATTGGAAACCCACCAACATTTTAAACAAGTATGCAGTGAGGGCGTTAAATCTGTAAATGAAATGATCTATGTTTCTGGCATCGAGAATCTGAAGCCGCTAAGGTTAATACCACTCCAGCCATTATCACTAAAGGTATTAATAATATAAAATAAGATACCTTGATAGACGTATTTTTCGAGTTGCCCATAAGAAAAGCCTATCCAGAGACCAACGAGCATAATGAATTTCAATACTAGGAAAATGTAAATTTGTAAGTATTTGAATCTTGAATCTTCAAAACAAAAGGTCTGCCATCTTCTTCATTCACCCTCTCCCCTATCCATGTATGCCCAACAAGTGGTGATTCTTGCAGCTGCATACTGTGGCATTCTTCATTGTTGTGTTGAGCCAAATGTGTAAGGCAGGGTTTACGCATCTTGTTACACCCTCCTTTGGTCCCTCCCTTTACCCGGTTTATGAAATTGAAATCACATAGGGAAATCCTTTCAATTGTATACTGCAATAGCATGCTTCAAGATCATGCCGAATCCAACAGTATGCAAAAAGGTTATTGTCATGCATTCTTCTAGTCTTTTCCCCTTGTTGAGGTCCATTTTCACCTTTGTGGAATTATACATAGGAAGCTTGATAGTTTATGTTCCCATATTCACCTTCAAGACAGTTATTCGTTGCAAATACCAGACTCACGCATTCCATGTCCTTCAAAAAGATTTCACTGGGTCTATAAGACTAAGGCTTGATTTAAGGTTCATAGTAGTACTTCAACTTCAAGGCTCATTTTGTGGCTCATTGTTTAGCATGGATGTATATCATCTGTTATGATGAGACATTTGCTACATTATGACTTGTTGAGAACTAATAAGGGATTTAGTCCCACATTGGAAAATGTAGTATGAAGGAGCTAGACTCCCTATAAGTAGTGGAGTAGCCAATCAATAAAATATACAACAATTATTCTCTACATGGTACCAGAGCCATAACCACCAAAAAAAAAAATTACCCCTTCCCCAACCCGACGCCCCCCTGCCGCCGAACCCCCCCTCTTGCCCCCCCCACCCGACGCCCAATCCCCCTCCTGCCCGCCCGACGCCATTAAATTGGTCCTTTTACTATATGACACATAGGATAGAAATGGAGAACCATTGGAGAGTATTTTTGTATGTCTACAATTTCTATGTAGAAACTCTTCCAACTAGGATAGAAATCTCCTTAAAGTATCATGCCAAGTAGGATAAGAACTCAATTTTAGAAATCACCATTGGAGATGGTCTAAGTAACAAAAAAGTAGACCAAGATGAACAATTTTACAAAAGTACCTGATGCTCTGATTACTCCAGTCCAATCTTGCTTGTAACAACAGTTTTAATCCCATACCACCACCCCAACGAAGCCCAACTTGGTCCGACATTTCATCAAACACCACGGCTTCACAGACCTTAGATCACCACCCTCGGCTTCACAGACCTTAGATCACCACCCTCATTATACTATACCTCCCCTCCATTGATTTCGAAATGGGCTTCGACTACAAAAATAAAATTATTCACTACTTTCTCACCATCGGGTCCATGAATTATTTTCAAGAAAAAGAACAAAAAATCGACAAAAATAAGGAAAATTATAATAAGAATTTTTTTTGAAAGAGATCATAACAAATCTCATCACCTTCAAGATCGAAGAAGTATGGGCATACATCAGCGGCCTGTCGACGACATCGAAGTCTTCCGAGTTGAGGTTTTTTTTTTTTGAAGAGGAAGGGGAAGAAGAGGAGGAATGTACTCATGGATGAAGAAGACCTTATGGTGTTCGAGTCGACCTCTGAATCGAGGTTCTTTCAGGTAACAACGTCGCTGGTCCTCCACCGATGTATACTGTAGGGCTCTGCAGTTGGCTAGTCGATGTAAAGGAGATGTGGAGATAAGGAAGAGGAGGAGGAGAAGATAAGGAGAAGGTGAAGGGGGAGGGGGTAGCGAAAAAATGAGAAGGGGATCAGGGTTTTTTCGATGGTGGGAAGGGGAATAGGGTTCTGGCAGGGTTCCAGCGGGAGGGGACGAGCGTTTTGTAAGAAGTTTTGAGAGGGAGAAATGAAAAAGAAAGTGGAGAAAAAAAGTTTTGAAGGTTCCAGCGGGAGGGGCACGAATTTGGATAAAAATTTGGGAGCCAATTTTTTTAATAAATTAGGAGCCAAAAATTTGCAAATTAAACAACAATTTTAATCCGTCGAATTTAAATTTACTTTTTTGGTGAATAAGTTTTGATGTTAAACAATGGTTGTAATCCGTCAAAAATGCAACGACGTTGTTGGACAACTCTAACTGTTGCAAATCGTCCATTTTGGTGTAGTGTACTTTTTTTGAGAACCCTCGTAAAAGATTGTTGCAAATGAGAGTTTTTTGTTGGTATAGTCAAATCCAGTTACAATTTAATATTAATGTCAAAATAGTATCAAAATCAGAATATTTTGTTTATTTAATTTTTTTAAATTACTTTAACTTTTTGTTACAAGAAATAAATTTCTTCTTTGTGACTAATACTTTTGTGTGACAAACAATTATTTGGTAACTAAAAAAAAATTTAAGTGACAAGAATAAAATTTTAATCTTGTGGCCAATACTTTTATGTGACAATAATATTTTCTTGTAGCTATAAAAACCCTTAAGTGACAAGTATTTTCACTTATCACACATAACTTGTCTATGACAAGTATAAATTTTAAATTTTATTTCAGTGACAATATTAAGTGACGACCAATAAAAACATGGTCACTAAATGATTTAACTGTGTGACGAAAAAAACTGTTGTCACAGAATCAAATTATCAGTGACAACAAAAATTATTTGTCACAAAAATATCCCTTTCAGTGGCAAGTTTGACACTTGTCACAAATTACTTGTCACGGAAACCTATATTTCTTGTAGTGCTACTTGACAACGGTTTTACAAAAAAAGGTTGACACTACACTTTTTATTAAATCTTTTAATGGCAAGCTGCTTTTAATTCAGATCTATGTTGATGATATCATATTTGGATCCACTGATGAATCTCTTTGTCAAGAATTCTCTAAGTGTATGCAGAATGAGTTTGAGATGAGCATGATGGGAGAGCTGAAATTCTTTCTCGGATTGCAAATCAAACAAACCGACAATGGGACGTTCATTAATCAAGCCAAGTACACAAAAGATTTGCTAAAGAAGTTTGATCAGGACAATGTCAAACCTATTGGCACTCCGATGGCAACTTCAACAAAGCTTGATTCTGACGAACAAGGCAAGCCAGTCGACACACGTAAGTATCGAGGTATGATTGGTAGTTTACTTTACTTAACTGCTAGTCGTCCAGATATAATGTTTAGTGTTTGCTTGTGTGCACGTTTTCAAGCTAACCCAAAGGAATCACATCTGTCCGCAGTTAAGCGTATCTTCCGATACCTTAAAGGCACTTCTTCTGTCGGCTTGTGGTATCCCAAATCCAAATCCTTTGACCTTATTGGTTATTCGGATGCAGATTTTGCTGGATGCAAGGTTGATAGAAAAAGTACTAGCGGTACATGTCATTTCTTAGGCAAGGCACTAGTCTCTTGGTTTAGTAAAAAGCAAAATTCTGTAGCCTTATCAACAACAGAGGCTGAGTACATCGCCGCAGGACGTTGTTGTGCTCAGATTTTGTGGATGAAACAAACCTTAGAAGACTTTGATTTATTTTACACACATATTCCCATTTTCTGTGATAACACTAGCACCATTAATTTGACTAAGAATCCTGTATGTCACTCTCGTACTAACATATCGAGGTTCGGCATCATTTTCTTAGAGATCATCATCAAAATGGAGATATAAACCTTGTATACATAGATACTGATAATCAATTAGCTGACATCTTCACTAAACCTCTAGCGGAAGATCGCTTCAATTATTTACGTCGAGAATTAGGAATTTTGGACGTCAATAATATTAATTGATGTTATTTTATGATTGTATATCATTATGCAAAAACTGTGTTAGAGACAAGCTAATAAAGAGTCTGTCTGTCACTACAACTACGGTTGAAGCGAAGCGGTATTTAAGAGTTCCCCGGTGAACCTCCGCCAGCTGGGACAGTACTCCTACAGCTAATCTGAGACAGCTGCTGTGTAACGATATTTAACTCATAAAATATTATTAATTATGTTATTTGAAAGCTAAAATAACTAATCTTTGAATTAAATATTTGAAACGAGTCAATGAAAAAGAAGTAGCAAAATCAACTTGAAAGAACCCTAGGCGAATTCGGCCAGAACTCTGACCGAATTCGGCCCGAGTTCGGTTGAGGGTATCTGCGTATATATCCAGAACCCGAGAGCTCCTTCTCTTCCATTGCTTCCATATTTCCTACCAGCAGCTACAGCCGCCCGAAAATCCTCCAAACCCTAGGTATTCACCAACCCATTGCTCCCTATCTACTTGGTGAAATCCTTCCAAACTTTGGAATCGTACGGAGATCATCCTTCTCTACAACATATCTAATTTTTTGTGAGGTATAACTCTCTCTTTCTCCACTTTCAAATTTGTGCTTATTTATTTCAATGGCACCTAGATTTAAGAGGAAGAAGACTACTCCTAGTGAGGAAGGGTCCTCTTCGAATCCTCACACGGATTCTTTGTTTTCGCCAGTCCAAATGAGCGATGGTGCTTTCGATGGGTTTTTCTTTCAAACCCTCGATCAAGCTTTATTATGGTACGGTGACTTTTCCACCCGATCCATATGCAGCGGCGCTCCGGTTAAATGGACGGTATTTCCTGACCATCGTCACTTATTTGAGGCATTAGGGTTACATTTGCTTGTTAAACTGTGCTTCCCAATTGCTACTAATGCCATTAGATTGTTCTATTGCAATCTCGTAGTTAACACTTTTGTCGTGAGCACACGTGTTGGAGGCATAGATATTGAGTTCAATGATGTCCTCCTAGCGGAGATTCTTGGGATTCCCAATGAAGGTGAACCGCTAGTTGATATCACGGAATTCGAGTTTCCCGAAGGCACTACACTCACGAGTTTCAAAACGGAACTTTGTGCTCCTGACAGAGTACGTTCTGGAAAGTTCAAGGCTAACAACCTTAACTTGTTTAACTACGAATTGTATCGCATCATCTACTCTACTCTACTTCCAAAATCCACTTCCAAGGATGATGTGACTTCGCTTGAGCTGTCCGCTATGTATCATCTTATCAAGGGGATTCCTTTTTCCGTCCCCAAGACTATTATTCAGATGATGGGACGTTGTCGTGCAAGAGATCGAAATCTCTCTTACGCGATGATTCTCCCTCGTATCTTTCAGCGCTTCGACATCGATCTATCGACTTGTACTCAGGACTCTGAGCCCAAGTTACTCCAGCTTTCTCGTCGTAGCCGGACTGCTTCAGCTACACCTCCTGCTCCTCCTACTGCACCATCTCCACCACATCAGCCGTATGCCATGACTTTTGAGGGCATACATCAGCACCTATCTGCTTTGCACGTCTCGATGACGGACATGGCTCGCGAGCGTGAGTTCCGCGATGTCACCCGTTACCAGGCGATGGCAAACTCCTTGGCCGATCTGCGTTTTGCACAGACTGGTCACTCTGCCGCTTCCATCCCTCGAGATCCAGCTTTTTCGGGTTACCGCTGTGAGGATGAGGCTGTCCATGCCTACTTCCAGCCCGGTAATGCCTATGATTGGTATCGTGCTCCTCGAGATTATGTTGGCGAGTTCTATGCTGGCGCCCCTACTCATGTGCTGGTACTTCCGGTCATGCTGGCCGTGCTGCTGATGATATTGATGAGGATAGTGATGATGAGATCTGATCTGATTACTAGTGACATTCTACTGTATACTTGGAAATGCTCCGACATTCCAAGTTTTTATCATTTACTTTTTGATTAGTACTTTGTAGTTTGCTATTAGTATTTCTTTTATCTTCATGGACATGTTTATGATGTTTCATTTATGACATCTCAGTTAAGTTCAGCATTTTGTTTAGCACTATTTTCTTATATTGCTTTTCATTTTTAAACTGTCTGTGAAATAGCATGCATGAGATTTTTTTTTATGCAATACATGCTTGTGATGATAAATTTCTCTAATTATTTACTGTATCTTTTATTTTTGTTTCTCACTGTTTGTTACTTATGCATTGATTGCGGGGGAGTCTTCTGCATTTCATGCGGGGGAGCCTTCTCTTGTACAACTATTTTGCTAAGTGACAAAGGGGGAGAAAATTAAAATGATCTAACATTTTTTTTGAGCTGAATACAGGTTATGAACAATTTTTCACCTTTTGATTTTTTTTTTCGAACTAGCTTATTGTTATATCATTCATAGTTTGTCAATTATCAAAATGGGGGAGATTGTTGGCCCATTGGTCATATGGTCAACCTGATTTTAATAATTGATCAAAACTCTGTCTGGATATACAAAGCTTGTTGGGACATTCTCAGCTTCTTGGACATATGCAAGATTGGATATTCACTTCGTTCAAGACTGAAGATCTGTTTGCCTACTTGAGTCTGTATTTCCTATGCAATGTAATTTTCTTTTTATTTGAGTCTAGGAATACATTGTACACCGAGTCGTACTGGCAAATAGGCTATTCCCAAAATAGTTCAAAATGTTTTTAAAATGACCTATCAAATTGTTTACAAAAAGGTTTTCAAAAAGGTTTTCAAAAATCACCAAAACCTATTTTTAAAACCCTAACCTAACCCTGACAGAACTCGGCCAGAGTTCGGCCAGAGTTCGGCCAGAGTTCGGTTGGTGGCCGTTTTGATTTTGAATTCTCTGGAACTTGGTCCTCCTGCAGTTGCGGATTTGACCGAGATTTGCTCATCGAGTTCTGCCCGAATTCTGCCCGAATTCTGACAGAGTTCTCCCTTTGGAAATTCTATAAATAGAGAAGTATTTCGATCATTTCAAATCACTCATTCACTTTCAATCTTCTCTCTATCTAAAAAGCTTTCTGCCTTCCAAAGAGTTTTCTAGAGCTTTCATTTTCAGATCCCAAGCCAGTTACAATCCTCTAGTCGATTTGCCAGTGCGGTACGGTCTAGAAGTTTCTGAGAGATTGTAATCAGAAGGCTTGATTGAAGAATACCTCTTCACATTTGAAGTTGGACGAGTTCTTCGTATCAAAGCTCGCGTTGTAGAAGTTGCAAGGACTTCGTAAGAAAACTTGCGGTTTTTCCTATAGTGGATTCAAACTGGTAGCAAGAGTTCTACCGACTGGATTAGTCCTCAACAGAGGGATACCAGTATACATCGCTGTCTTTGCGTTTGCTTTCTGAACTCTGCCTTTACTTTATTTTCATCTGTGATTGTGTTGCTAACTTTTTTAATTAGCATTATTCCGCTGCCAACTCTATTCACCCCCCTCTAGAGTATTACGCTTTACTATATCGTTCCTACAGGGTTCAACGGCGTCTTCTTCAGAGCTTGCTGGGACATCATTAAGACGGATTTAGTCGAAGCCACTATTACCTTTCTTCAAGGGGCCAGATACCCTAAGTCGATTTTTTGTGCCAACATCATCCTTATCCCCAAGAAAGACAATCCGAAAACCTTTATAGACTTTTGTCCCATCAGCCTCTGTACGTTCACCAACAAGATCATATCTAAGATTGTCGCCAATCGGATGTCCGATCTTCTCCCCAAGATCATTTCTGAAGAGCAAAGCGGATTTGTGAAAGGCCGCAATATAACAGACAACATCTTTCTTGTACAAGAGATGATCATGTGCATGAAGTTCCCGTCGAGGGAGAAAACGTGGACATCAAACTCGACATGGAAAAAGCTTACGATCGTCTAGACTGACAATTCATGATCTGGGTATTCAGGGCCTTCGGCTTCTCCGAACCATGGATTAACATCGTCTTCAGATCTATCAACAATGCGTGGTTCTCCACCGTCATTAACGGCCATGCAGCAGATTTCTTTCGTCCTACCCGTGGGGTCAGACAGGAGGATCCGCTCTCTTCCACCATTTTCATAATCGCGGCCGAAGCCCTCAGCAGAAGCCTCAATAGCATGCCCAGTATGGACGGTTTCAACCACTTCTACACCACCACCGGATGCCCACTTATCACTCACCTGGCCTACGCTGACGATATCCTCATCTTCTCCTCTGGAGATAGCGGATCGATCGAGGTCGTCTTGAGTACGATCGACAGATACACCAACTGCTCAGGTCAGCATGTCAACAACAACAAGAGCATCATCTATACTCATCACAAAGCTGTCAGAACCCGCTCAACCGTGCTCGCCAACATGACCTCCTTCAGCACGGCCTACCCCCTTCCTTTACCTCGGGTGCCCGCTGGTGTACGATAAGGCCAACTCCGGTATATACGATCACCTAGCAGACAAGATCCGTAAACTCATTGCAGGATGGCACAATGCAACCTTATCCCCAGAAGGCAAAACGATCCTCATCAAACACGTGCTATCGTCCATCCTGATGTATACTCTGGCCGTCTGCTTCCTCCCATGAAGGTGCTCTACTCTCTTGAATCCCTCTTCGCTAAGTTCTTTTGAGAGCATAGCGACGGCAAAGATAAACATCACTGGACCGGTTGGAAGACGATGGCCAAATCCGCTGGAGAAGGTGGTCAGGGCTTCTGCAGACTTGCCAATATCGTGGACGCCTGCTCCTTCAAATTATGGTGGAAGTTGCGCACCGAGACCTCCTTATGGACAAAGTTCATGAGAGCTAGGTACTCCAGATTCTTCCATCTGTCGGAGGCTAGCACTAATAACAGATCCTCGTCATCGTGGCGCCGCATAACTCGGGGCCGTATCACTGCTGAACCTCTTATTTGTCTCCAATTGGGTGACGGTCGATCCTCGGCCTGTCTGGAGCGATGGTTAGGAGAAGATATCATTCATCCCAATATTCTTACTCCGCAGGGGTGCGCCATTAGTGACCTATGGGAGGGGAGTTTCGGATGGAATTGGAGGAAGGTCAGAGATTGGCTCGGCCAACCTGCGGCTACCAGTCTTCTTGCTACGAATCTGCGGATCACCGATACGCCCGACTCTTGGAGATGGTCCCCTAACCCGAGTGGGACATTCACTTTGGCTTCCACCAGAATTGTTGACAGAGGCAGCGGGGTGCCTAATATCGTCTATGCCAAATTTTGGCAGGCATGCATTCCCATCAAATGGTCTATCCTCATCTGGGGTGCTCTTCGCCGCAAGATCCCGACGTACGACATCATCGAATCATTGGGATTCAGCCTCGCTTCCAGATGAGCACGTCCTTCTTTTGGGGGAGATGGCTGTAGGCACATGGTCTAAGCTTCATCATAGTCTTAGTATGGGTCAACCGACCGGGGGCTTCTACGATCTCCTGGACTTCTGGAGCCGATCCCACGGGCATCAGATCGTAGCAGCCCTCGGCATTTGGGTTCTTTGGAAAAATAGGAATAAATTCTGATATGAAGGATGCCAACTCCCCCCTCCTCACCTGTACAGAGAGGTCATCAGACAATGCTTCAAAGTGAGGAGGCGCTGCTCTCACGTCTCCAACTCGTTCTAGGAGGCCCTGGCTTAGGCCGCCCTCCCCCCTTTTGTGTGCGCGTATCACACTTTTCGCCTTCTGTCTTTTTGTCGCGTTAGCGCGCTTACTTGTATAGGCTTCGGCATTTTGCGCCTATTTCTTCAAAAAAAGTCCAGTTTTTCCAAATATATATATATATATATATATAATATAATAATATATATATATATAATAATAATAATATTTATATATATATATATATATATATATAATTTTAAATATACATATATATATATATATATATATATATATATATATATATATTTGTAACCCTTATTCATAAAATCACTTACTAGACCAATAATAAAATACCAAATACATATATATATAAAGCATATATCTACATGGATGCCTTTGGATGCACCACATGACTACATGGACTTGGGATTTTTTTCGGGTCAAGTCTAGGATAAATTGGTACAACCGGGTGTCCTAAAAAGTAAAAAGTATTAATAAATATCTAATTGACTGTTTATAGGGGTTAAGTCACAACTTTGACTAGTTTTTCTAGTAGGAACACAGCTATGGCTAGACCTTGTCTAGCATGGTTAATACCCTAGTCAAAGCGCACGACTACACTCTTTGTGCCAAAATTCCTAGTCATTATGCACCTAAAAACTTAACCCATATAAATCTAAAAAATAATTTTGGCAAATGTTATCTTATTTCCAAATAAAATAGCATATAGCATTAACACATACACACACATACATATATATATATATATATATATATATATATATATATATATATATATATATATATATATATATATATATATATATATATGTAATATATATATATATGTAATATATATATATATATATATATATATATATATATATATATATATATATATATATATATATATATAACCCTTATACATATATATAAAGCATATATCTACATGGATGTCTTTGGATGCACCACATGACTACATGGGCTTGGGTTTTTTTCTGGTCAATCTAGGCTAAATTGGTACAACCGGGTCTCCTAAAAAGTGGAAAGTATTAATAAATATCTAATTGACTATTTATAGGTTAAGTCACAACTTTGACTAGTTTTTCTAGTAGGAACACAGCTATGGCTAGACCTTCTCTAGCATGGTTAATGCACTAGTCAAAGCACACGACTACACTCTTTTTGCCAAAATTCCTAGTCATTATGCACCTAAAAACTTAACCTTGACTAATGCCACATATAATAATAACTATTTGACTAAAAATATTTATAAATTCCAAAAATTACTATTTAAGTCAACTAAATAATAAAATTATTTTAAAAATTATAGGGTGTTACATTCTACCCCCCTTAGAAGAATTTTGTCCTCAAAATTAAAATAACTCACCATGGTAAAGGAAGATATGTCAATGGTTCTAAGATGTCTCTTAAGGTGTGCTATGTTTCTATGGTGGTTCCTAACCAAACATATAACAAGCAAGTGTATACCAACATTCTAGTTACTATCCTTATCATAAAATTTTAAGTTTTACCTTCAGTTGCTTGTGTCGTTGTTCCATCTTCAACTATGATGGCAAAGGCCTGTCCGGATCGTTGTGCTGCCTACTGTCTCGTCTTCATAAACTGTTGGAAAGCGGTCCATGTGAATATCCTCCTGGTGCTGCTGGTTGAGTTGGTAGTGACGATGTTGGTCCTTCGTTGCATTTTTTCGAACAAGTTTGGATATGGTTGTCACGACCCACATCTGGTATAGGGGCACGAGTGCGTAACAATGCCCACCTACGCCGCAGAATCGGTGGTAGAACGCTGTTCTTTGTCGCTAACCAATAACTCAAATAATGATATAATGTACCTGTCATAGATCTCAACTCCGAATGTAGGACAAGTATAAGATATAATAATGCTCAATCAAAGTCTAAAGCACGATAAGATATCACAGAAGTCTAAGAACTATAAAGACTCAACAAACAACAACTAAATAATATTCAAAACAAATGTCAAATACAAAGTCAAAATCTTCAATTATTACAATTCAAGTTTAAACAGAGAATCTAAAACAAGTCCACTAAACTAGGTCTCTCGGTTACTCCTGAGAATCTGGACCCAAGGTAGATATCCCCTCCTCGGACCTATAGTAGGTAGGGCACGTATCCTCTGGGAAAACATCTGAAAAATATATCCAGTCGGGATGGAACGAGCACATCTCCTCTAGCAGTTCCAAATAAATAACAGAAACTTAAAACAGTTATAGACAGTTATACTTGATGAACATGGAAAGTTGAGATAGGTAATGAAATAGAATCAACAGTTAAAACCATGAAAGTAAATACAGTAAAATAGAAGAAACATGGCAGCAAAACTGTAAAATAGAAGTAACTGAACTAGAACGATGTGATATGAGTCCAATCAGTATAACATGAGACAATGTGAATCTAGTACAAGACACTAATTCGGTGTGTTTTGAAATACCGAGTTCGACATATAACGACTAGACGAGTAGTGAATACGGCACATCGCATGCTTGGCCTGTAACGCCCAGTCCTGAAATATTTAAGACCAAGTACGTAGACATGTCAGCTGCACATATACGAAGAATACTCTAATATATGGAATCATCGTATACATACATAAGCTGTATATATAATAAATAATCACATGCCAGAATATAATAATCTAATCTCATCACAGCTCAACACAGAAGATATAAGAGTCCAAATAAATAATATTGTAAGAGATAGTCGGGTGGACGTTCCCACTCCAAACAGCTATGAAAAATAGTCTCAAATGATCGGAGTCTAACATCCACAAAATAGAAAGAAAAGAGATATAAAAGATGTCCACTAAATATCTCAATAAATAAATAGACTAGAACTCATCAGAAGATGCCTCATCATCAATATATGAAGGATCCCGTGTCGTTCCGTACTCCTGCGGAAAATTATCTAACCCTGAGAGATAACCAGGTCCTCAGAGGGACGTAACAAGATACAAGAAAATACCATGCCATATAAACTATGATATATAATAGAAAAGAAAAGAATGTATGCAATAGGGTGCATACCAGTTCTACATTGATAATGCAGTTAAGAACAAGCACTACACCAAAACATGTAATTTGTAACACTTTATTTTTTTTTATTTGTAACAGTTATTACCGTGACAAAGTAGTCACGGTTATAACAATTACAATAAATAAAAAACTGTTACAAAAATACTAATTTTATAAATTAATTATTTTTATATTGATTGTAATGCTAAAAACCGTGACAGCTAATATACCTGAAAATTTTCGCACGAAAATTTCCCGCACCAAAATTTTCTGTTCCCTCCACTCTCCATTGTTACCAAAATTTCCCGCACTAAAAACCGTGACAGCCTACTGTGCCTCTCTCGAGTAGAGAAATCTCTTTCTCCTCTTTAGAGAAATCTCTCGAGTTTCTCTCTCAATTGAGAAAACTTCTCCCTCTTTCGAGTTAAACCCTAATCAAAACTGCAAAGATTAGGGTTCTCTTTCGAAGGCCAGCCCACGAAGACTTGAAGGTACATGGTTTCTCTCTCGAGTTTCTCTCTCTTTCACAATATCGATTTAATTAGGGTTTGATTTCTATTTGATTAGGGTTCAATTTTTCTCTTATTCTCTCTCACAATGTCGATTTCTCTTTGATTAAGGTTCGATTAGGCTACCACTACCGCACATCCGGTTCTTCTTTGATTATTGTTTGATCTGGAGAATCAGGACTCCCTCTCTCTCGACAAAGGTACTTCCCTCTCTCAACCCCCGAAGAGGACTCCCTCTCTCGCCGCTTCTTCTTTCCCTCTCTCTCGACAAAGGTTTTTTTTATAATTATTGTTTGATTTTGGTTTGGTCAGAAGAATCAGGACTTCTCTCCAATTTTAGGGGTTTGGTCAGGAGAATCAGGTACTTCCCTACAATCATAACTTGGTATATAACATTGTTCTCCACTTGGTTCATGTTAGCTACTTTAGATTTTTATTATGTATATTGATATACATTGTGTATTGCTATTACTATTAACTGGACTGTCATTTGAATAAAGTTTTGGTGTATTACTATATATGTAGTCTCTCTAGTAGAGATAACTATTAGATCTTTATTTGGTTATACACAAATGTGTATCAATATTGGTTATGTTGGGTGTGAAATGACTTTAATTTGAGTTACTTCATATTGGTTATACACAAATGTGTAGTCTCTCTAGTACAGACTCTCATCATATTTCCACAGTATATTTGTTTTGTATTTTTACATCTAAACCTGTGTAGAATTCAACATTCTAAATAAAATACTTTTTCATGCTAGGAGTTGGGTTTGGACAATATGTTTTTGGTTCTAGTATAATTCTTGATAATAACCAACTCACTCTTTCCTTGTTCTGTTTTTGTGTGTATGCACACATGTACCTGCATTTGTTTTGTAATGGATGTCAGATGATTCAGCAATGTAATAATGAATGATACTACCAATATTACAGTGTATTATAGGTAAAATGATTTTGTAATTTATGGCGACTAACCTTAGCATAATTAGATAGTTGTTCTTCATTGTTTCCCATCTATATTTGCTTCAAATGAAATTTAAATCATGAGATTCTGTAACTTCAGCACATACCAAATACTACTAACTATTTGATGGAGTAGTTTATGATTCTTACAATCTTTTAGATACATTCTTATTCTATTCTAATTTTTGTAATTCCTAAATCGGAAAGCTAATTTTCAGTCTACTCGATAAAGACAACCAAGAAAACAAAATGACAAACATTTGGTGTCGCTTCCTCGGTTTTATGATAGATCTTGGGAAGGTTCTTCTGCATCCTAAATTTGGAGAGCTTCCACAGTAGGCTGTTGTAGGCGACACATTCCCTGTTGGTTGTGCATTCGATAAATCAAATGTCCATAACAAGGTATAGCTGAACCCCAACAAGCTCTTCACATTTTGTACTATTTTTTTATATTTTATTCCCCTCCCCTCCCTCCCCTCCCCGGCCCGCCCACCCCCACCCACAACAACAACAACAATTGGTTAATTTTCTTGTGGTTTCTCAGTTCTTCGAGGGGAATCAAGACTACCACAATCCTAAATACAGCAGCAAATATGGCATCTACTCTGAAGACAGGGGCCTTGAAAATGTTTTGATGTCTTGGGTGCATGATGATTATATGTATCTGGTATGTCCTCTATGCTTAGAAGTTCTAAACTTTACATGCTTTTGTAGAGATTTTGTGTAATCGAAAATCTGAACATTGTTTTTGTTTATAGGTGGCAAATGAGAACAAGACGACTCTGCCTTCTGCTGGTCTCTTTATCATCCGATACCATTCATTCTATCGTACGTTTCTGCAGATTTTGATCCAATTTTATGAAGCATAGTGCACATGAATTACTTGTACTATTAGAACTAAAAGTGCTGTGTAACCATCTACAACTCTGCATAAGTTTGGTGCTTATCAACATCTACTGAATGAAGAGGATAGAGAGAACCTGAAGTGGCTCAATGTATTTAAGTAGGGACTGTCTCCAGCTCTAATAGTTCAAATTGTAATGTTTACTTCAATTTCTAGTTCATAATATATGCGAGGAAGTCTTTATATTGAATCAAGCATTAGGAGGAAAGATCAGCTTTATTTTTCGTGTTGTGCGGCAAGTATGACCTTTACAGCAAGAACAAAGTTAGAGTCGATGTGGAGAAGGTGAAGCCATACTATCTTTCTCTTATTGAGAAGGTGAGTTTTCCTTTTCCCCTCTTGTTCTTCATTTTCGACATCCAAACAGAGATTCTACCTTCTCTTATATTATATCTATTTCTCATACTTGGTTGTAGAATTTTTCTTACAGTACTTTCCCTCGAAGCTGAAATGGTGAATATGTCGATCGGATTGTGATTCTTTGAGGAGCCACTCTGAAACTGTCAGCTTAGATTGCATCATTTTACTGATGTTTGTTGAACTTCCCCCCCTCTTTTTTCATCAAGAATGCAAGGTATATGCATATAAATGGATGATTGTTCTTAAATATCTATGAGCAATCACCGATTTCACGCAATAGAAAGTTAAATGGGGAAATGATTTATCGCGATCAATCATAGCAGACACCTCTCTTAGATTTTGCAACTAAGTAGCTTAACTATTTTTTCCGAGAAAGTCATAAAGTGATACTTACACTTCCCCCCAGCGCGCTTGGACCTTGGAGTAACTAGTAAATTCTCAAGTATTCAGATCATGATAAATTATTTAATAAACCATGAATTAGGACTGAAAGACAAAACTTAATGAATAGCGTGGTCGGTGTAACCTACAGTATTAAGATTATTGCATATTTTTGTAATTATTAAGATATAATCAGTTAGGCATTTAAATTTTTGTCACACCTTTTATACTAGTTTATCTAATTTAAATTATCTATAATAATTTCAATATCTAATTTTATCTAAATATTTTTAATATATCAAATTATTAGATACAATTCAAATAATAGTTTATTTTACTAAATATTTTTAATATATCAGCTTTTCAAATCTTTTTAGCCTCCTTAAACTAATATTTTTCTTATAACATGTCAAATCACATAATAAATTAGAAGCAGCAGAAAAGAGACAAAAAGAAGTATGTCAAACAGCTCCGATATTTGTAACAACAGGTATATATATATACAAACGATAAGTATGTGTTGATAGTAAAGTGTTTATGTGATTATATTGATCTTGAGCTTCCTTTATGCAGTATGGAGAGCTTCAGAGGAAGGTTGGTGGTGTACTTTTGGAGATACGCTCAATTTGATGAGAAAATATATTTCATTGTTACTTTCGCATTATCTAATATAGGATTCATTGTTACTTTCGCAACTGTCCATACGTTTTCAATTATGCTCCAATTTGACATGCTTTGAACTAAAATAGCTGTTTCAGTTTGCAATAACATTGCTGCTCTCTAATTTTGTACCATTAAATGGCATCAGATTCATGTCATGTTTAAACTTTAAACTACTGAACCTACTTTCTTGTATTGTGCCATCGTAATGGTTAGGATATTCTAAAAGTTATTGGAGATCTTCATATAGCCAGAGTAGTAACGAAAATGTGTATCCCCTAGTGAAGTTTACTCGAGTTATTACTGCTTTGGTCAATGCTGAAACTCTGTACACTCAAATTCCTGATATCTGTTTAGCCTAATCTTACCACTAACGGAACAAATGAGTATTTTGTTCAAAACATATAAACAATGTTAAATTGGTGAGCATAAACATGTGTAATGTGCAGTTTGAGATATCAACATGTCTAGTTTCAAGTATGTGGGGGAGCTCTGTGACTGCTGCAGTAGCAACATTGAGTCTTGAAGTTTCAATATGGAGAAACTATGAAGGATTAATTTTGTATATAACCTTTATGGCTTTTTAAGTTTCAATATTGTAATCTTGAGTCTAAATTCAAATGATTTTTTTTGCTTTTCCTTTTGTGATTTTAAACAATAAAAATTTGACGAAGTACATATACTCTACTTATAACCATGTATCTCATATATTCTTATTGAGAAAAATACACCACTTTTTAACATTTCACATATTTTTAGTCTTTCAAAGCCCATAATTCAGGATAAAGGATTTGTGTTGTTGTATAGTCTTAGTCTTTGAAAAATAATAATTATTGAATCTGCAACTAGACCGAAACTTGTACAACTTCAGGCATTGACCTTTACCACTATTTTAGGTTCAAGACCGAAACTGAGTTCTAAAACCTTGGAATATATTTAGAGCTTTAGTTTTCCTATGTGTGTCCTAGTCCTTGGTGATAGAGTTCCTAGTCAGACTCCAACCAAAGTTATCTATATACTGCACTGCAGAAGAGTATTGACTTCAAAATTTTGGATAAC
Source organism: Iris pallida (assembly GCA_029216955.1). Taxonomy (NCBI): domain Eukaryota; kingdom Viridiplantae; phylum Streptophyta; class Magnoliopsida; order Asparagales; family Iridaceae; genus Iris; species Iris pallida. Next base: position 23,796 of record JANAVB010036442.1, on the reverse strand, counting down.
CAGGAGTGTTCGTCATACTGGAAACCTTTGACCATCTGTCCTTCAATTCTTCTCTTTGGTTTCTCTGTGGAACTTGTAAATTGATGTTAGGAATTGAGACTCAGTTGAAGTTGTTCATTCATTTAAGCCTTGATGCCAAATAACCAGATGTATATGCTGCCTAGGTTGCTTTTTCCACTTTTTTGTGTGGCACGCTGGCTAGAAATTGAACTGGAGCTTTCAAAATAGTGGAGGAACACAAGTTCAAGATATTCCAATAACATTATCATGATATCTGAGTAAGACTAATGTCTGACTTGCTACTTGGGGCTTACATCTCATGTGAAATTAACTTCTAAATTTTTATCCCTTTGGTTGTATTCTTGTATGGACTTTTGTTATTAATCAGCAATTCTATTTTTTTTATCTTTCAATTCAGTATGACAACAACATAATTACTATAAGAATCATAATAGTTACATTGATAACGATGAGTTAATGAAGTGATTAGCATGAGATGGACAACGATCTGAGAGGGTGACTGCAATAAGTGGGAAATTTGATCAGTTAAAAATATTTGGAGGAGATGAAGGTAGCATTCCAAGTTGAGTGACAGCTGCAACAAAGAGTTAAAGTTACTGTCTTGATTGGGACTGCCATGAAGAGTAATGCATGTGAACAAGAAGTCTAACATATCCAGATCCAAATATTTGTACTAAGAGTGATCAGATTATGGTATGGTCCGCCTCTTTTCATCAATATCAACTAGATATCTTTAATTTAATCATTATTTCCTGCAGAGTCTGAAGTTAGCATTTGAATATTTTTGAGTGTCTGCAAAATTCATTATACAGTTGTTAACTTAAATTAACCTAGTTATATACTCTCAGAGGTTCTCGAATCCTTCCTTTCTGTTCCGTCGAGCAGTCTCTTAATTTTACATTATGGTACTTCTCTATCTTTTGAAAACTGGCATAACTATGCTTTAGTTCTTACACCTGTACAACCTTTTTCATTTTGGCCAGTAGACTTTAAGGTTACAAGTTGTTTTTTCCCTCACATGTATGCTATATATGCTCTTTTCAGGGTTGTGGCTCTTCTGTAGATCTTCTGTAAATTCTTTGAACTTCTAATTACAATATTAGCAAACTTCCTAGACTGACACCACACTTCCTGACCATGCCATCCTCCAAGTTCTCCATCCTTTCATCTTCTATGTGGCGTTGTGCCAGAATCACTAATCTGCAGGTCCCGTAACCCCATCCTGTTATTCATCTTTGTCGATAAAAGATTTCTGTCCTAATTTTTTACCAAACAAATAATATTAAGTAAAAAAAAATATTATAGACTTCAAGAAGAACAGAAGTTCTCAAAAATCCTTATAGTCAAAGTATGTGCAATGCCCTTACCTTGCATGACCTATTGGTAACAGAAACAACAGTAAAGTTATCAATATATATCTTTGCTTGGTACTGCAAGTTCATAAAAGGTTATGTGAAATTTTTAATCTGCCTTATTAAGTCTTAGTAATATTATCAGAAATGTTATCAAAAATGTTATCAGAAATGTTTCACTATCTCTTCCTTACAATGCATATTGGAGTAGGCATTTTAATCTTAGTAATATTATCAGAAATGTTTATATATACAGTGCAAAAGCCGCAATTTCATACTACAAATCTTCTTCTCTATTGACAGAGTAAGTAAATGGCATACCAACATCTCAGGTACAGACATGGTATAAAGGTTTTCACATCCAAAGAGTAGAAGGATCCCATTTATTTTTAATCTATATAAGACATAAACAATGATTTAACTGTCTTGTTGAACTTGTTGGGAGTTATTTAAATTAAAGTTGTGTTTTATTATGCACTTTTGCATACTCGTTATGTGACTTATGAAAGAGTTTTCTTGATGAAGTTGCCTCATCTTTTGGTTACTTGTAGGGAAAAGATGAAGTTCACAACTTACAAGATCAAGAAAAGATGTTAATGGAGCAAAACCATGCCAAGAGGATAGAAGTTCAGAAACTAGAGAATGAGCATGATATTCTATGAGCAGCTGAAGACATGGCATTTGATGTTCACTATACCATGGAATGTTTCCTTATTAAAATATTAATGTATGGATGCTATTGAACATCCTGTGGTTTAGTTGCTTATTAATCAAATATTATGTGGTTTAATTACTAATTTGAATGGTTGAATTGTTATTCAAAATTATGTGGTTTTGTTGCTAATTTGGAATGGTTGAATTGTTATTGCAAATTATGTGGTTTAGTTACTTGCTCGGAATGGTTATTGAAAATTTCGTGGTTTAGTTATTGGTTTGGAATGGTTGAATTATTATGAAAGTGAAATATTATGAAATTTGATATGTGTTATTTATTGTTTAGTTACCAATTGAATGTAGTTTTTTTAATTTAAATAGTCAAATTGTAATGGCTATAACTGTGACAATTAGTGGAGAATAGTAACGAAAAAAATAATGTAGTCACAGTAAAAACTGTGACAAAACAAACTAACTGCCACATTAATAACTGTGATAAATGGAATATTGGTCACGGTTACAACCGTCACATAAATGGACTTCTCTAACGGTTATAACCGTTACCACCAAAAATATTTGTCACGGTTATAACCGTGACCAAAACAAATATTTGTAACGGTTATTACCGTTACCAAAACAAATATTTGTCACGGTTATTATCGTGACGAAAAATAATTATCATGGTAATAACCGTGGGTAATCGCCTATTATGGTGTAGTGAAGCCTTCAATGCATGGGCACTCCGGCTGCAGGAAACTCAGGTATGGTCCCACCAGGATACCAGGGACCTCAAAGCATAACATTCATCGAATGTCAGAGGCCAGTAGGATCAGGAATAGGAAAGTGCATACGTGGCCCATACGTTAAAGAACTGTCCTCCCCACCCAATGCCTAGTAGGGTCACATCCATGTCCCATAGGAACCTCTATTAACTGCCAAGTCTACTAGCATGCTATTCTATTGGCCGTTACTCCTAATGGTCGCACGCCTCATACGTATCGGTAGCCAACGGATTACGCGAGTACGTATCCAACATGTTACTCACAACTCGTGATGATCATGTGTCAAGGCCGTATGAGGTATACCAATACCTCATCATAACTGGGTGGTCACTAGGCTAAGTCAATGCAAGAGAATAAAACCAAAAGCAGTAAAACGACCGATGGAGTCGCTTGCACCCAAGTGTGACTTGGACGTACAGTGATATAATACTAAAATTAGAAGTAATGCTGAATATAAATAACTGAAAATAAGAATAAGTAAATCACAGAGTAAGGTGCCAAGGTATCTTGCCTGGCAGAGCGGGAATAACAACTCCAAGCAATCAATCACGTCAGCAAGAAATCTCAAAATCTACGAACGACTTCGGATGTTGAAACAGACATCAAGAACATTCCCGGTATAAAAGATAGATCTAGGAAATGCCTATCCAAATGTCAAATTCTGAAACAGGGGCAAAATCGTAATTTAGGGTCAAAACGATGTTCGCCATTGGACCCATTTTGCACCGAAACATGTGCCAATGTTTATGGTCTCTAAAGTCATCAAAATACATATCTATGGGTCCGATTTGAGGAGACAAACCCAACCGTATGTCCAAAGTTGGATTCTGGCGGGCTGTGTACAATTTCGCTCGTTAGATCGGATCGCGGACCCGCCAAATAGGCGTTCCGGTCGACCTTCTCAGAATCGGACCAAATTTGGTACATAGGACCAGAATTTTGATATGTTCCTATTGGCGCAAGTTTCATCTCGATATGACAAACGTACATGAAGTTATGGCCAAGTTTGCAAAAGGTCGATATGGGGGTATCTCGACGGATACGCACTAATTTTGTCGTGCACAGGCAGCAAAATCGAGTTCCGTCAGTCCCACACGTCGGTAACATCCATACGCACCTTTTGATGCATATAGTACGCGATCACGTCGCCCGGTTTGTCAGGGCACACGCTGTATCGAGAATTTTACTCTAAAATTTACAGTTTTCGAACTAGGTTTTTCCTGATTTTTAATGGAAAATAACTTCCTATATAATGCATGAAAATTTCTTCCAGAAAGTGCGTTCTCGTATATATTGTGTTTTACTATTTTTGATTAGTTAATCTGAAACCCTAATGTACCGGTCAGTATTCGGCTTCCAAGTTGAGGTTTTGGTCAGCCCCTCTACTCTGTTTTTCGAGTAGTAAAAGCTAAACTTTGCATCGCTCTCATGGTCAATCTAGGGTGCGATGTCGAAATCCCTTTGAAGGGTTTCAAAGAGGGTTATACAGGCTTCTAGTAGAATTTCATAGATCGAAACATAATCAAATAGGATGGGAGTTATAGGGGCCGAAAGGTGGGTACCTGGTGGGTTCGAAACTGGGTGTCTCTATTCTTGTTCGACCGGCGATGAGTTGCTGCGGCATCTCCGATGTCGCACGGTGGCTGTAGACGGCCGAAGATGGACGACGGCAGCTGGGGAGTGTGCGGGGTGATCGAGGATGCTCTGGGTTGAGGTTGGTTGATCGATCGGGAAGAAATCAAGGGTTCGGCTGTGGTTGCACTTTTATTCAATGCATTGAATTCACGATGAGTCTCAGATTTGAAGGATAAGTGTTTTAGGATTTGGTTTGATTGAGGGATTTGATTTAAGTTTTGAACTCTCCTATCTCTCTAGCTTCAGCGGCCAATATTGGCTCGGGCTTGACATGGTTATGTTTCTATACAGTAACCATTCTAATATATATATATATATATATATATATATATATATATATATATATATATATATATTAGAAACCACCCATTTTATTCAAGAAGGCCAAAAGGCCGAACCTTTACAAGTATACCATGAGGCGCAAAATGCTGATGCCTATACACATATACTGACAAAAGAATAGAAAAGAAAGGAACACTAGAAATGCCATGGCTAATTCAAGGAAAGGAGAGAGTTCCAGAATGCCGTCTGGACATGGTTGCAGATGGGCCTCCGTTTGCGGCACTGACGAATGGTCTCCCAAATTAGTTGGGCGGCATTGTACTGGCGGCCTTCGTATCTAGCCTTGTTCCTGTTTTTCCAGAGAACCCACGTGGCGGCCGCTGTGACGATATGGTGACCATGTGACTCCGATGCCCTTGTTGCCATGAGGTGGTGAATGTTGTCACCCCCATGAGGCAGTGTGCAGCGCTGGGAGAGAGCTCTCCAGATCTTGGTCGATAGTTCCCCTTGGCTGAGGATGTGGTTGACTGTCTCCGATTGTCGCTCAGAGCAGCATGTGCAAGCCGTAGCAAGGTTGTACCCGATGGTGTTTAGAGTGTCATCAGTGGGAAGGATGTTGCGTAGGGCTCTCCAGATGAGGAAGGACCACTTCTTGCGTAAGGCTGTACCCGATGGTGTTGATAGTAACCATTCTAATATATATATATATATATATATATATATATATATATATATATATATATATATATATATATATATATAACAATATTATATATGCTGCTATGTATCTACAATCTCTAATTAAATACAAGTATATACCATTATACATGTAACAAAATTATTTATTTAGATGTATGCACCCTTTTATATAATTTAGTATATATATATATATATATATATTTTTAGTATATATATATATATATATATATATATATATATATATATATATATATATATATATATATATATATATATATTCATGTATATTATTTACTACTACAATATAAATATACACTTGTAGAACTTCCATTAAATTATGAAAATAATTCTAAAATCCCATAAATATTCTTATAAAACTTGAATACAAGTTTATTAACAATTAACACACAACAAAATTTATTTCCTTTGTAAGAATATATAAAAAGGAATACTATAAAATTTAAAATAATTTCATAAAATTGATATAAAATATAGGGGGATTACATCCTACCCAACTTAAAGAAATTTTGTCCTCGAAATTAAAACTAACGTCGGGGGTATACAATGTAATACGAATTTAAGGGCTAACGTATGTAAGACGTACCTTGGTTTTCGAACAAATGGTGGTAACGATTTCGGATGTCGTCCTCGCGCTTCCAAGTAGACTCTCCTGGCGGGTAATGCTTCCATGCCACGCGAACCAATGGTAGATATAGAGATTGATTCTGCAACACCTTCACTCGGCGATCAAGGATACCTATCGGTTGCTCTTGGTACGACAAGCTCTGTCCAATAGTGATCTCGGAGTGATCGAACACGTGACTACTATCTACCATGTACCTCCTCTGCTGAGATACGTGAAATATGTCATGTACTCCCTCTAACGACGGGGGTAATGCCAATCTGTAGGCAACCTATCCAACACGTTCCAAGACATCGAAAGGGCCGATGTAGCTTGGACTCAACTTGCCATGTCCTCTGAATCGAATCATGCCTCTAGTGGGAGATATCTGTAAGAAAACATGGTCGTCTTCCTTGAACTCCAAAGGTCGACGACGATTATCGGCCCACTGCTTTTGTCGATCTTGTGCTGCTCGCAGGTGGTCTTGTATCTTCTTCACCTTCTTCATTGTGCTCAAAACGAACCCAGGGCCCAATATTTTCTGTTCTTCTATGTCGCTCCAATAAATAGGAGATCGACACTTCCTACCATACAATGCTTCAAACGGAGCCATCTGAATGCTCGCTTGGTAGCTATTGTTGTAGAAAAACTCTACAAGATGAAGGTGGTCTTCCCAAGATCTGCCAAAGTTAAGCATATACGCTCTCAACATATCCTCTAACATCTGAATAGTACGCTTTGACTGTCCATCTGTCTGCGGATGGTATGCCGTGTTAAACTTCAAACGCGTACACAAACTATCCTGTATACTCCTCCAAAAGTACGACGTAAAACCTCGAGTCACGATCCAACACGATGCTAACTGGTACACCGTATAGCTTCACTATTTGCTTCATATACATATCCGTCAAAACTTCTGTGGACTGTCCTACTCTAAAAGGTAAGAAATGGGCTGACTTGGTCAGCCTATCAACAATCACCCATACCGCATCTCGTCCACTAGGACTCCGAGGAAATCCCATGACGAAGTCCATCGTGATGTGCTTCCACTTCCACTCGGGAATGGGTAGCGGCTGCAGTAATCTGGCTATCCTCTGGTGCTCGTCCTTCAATTGTTGACACACCAAACACTTGGCCACGAAACGAGCTATCTTCCACTTCATTCTGTGCCACCAATAATACTGCCGTAAGTTCTGGTACATCTTAGTTCCTCCGGGATGAAAAGAGTAAGTCGAACTATGTGCTTCTGCCATCAACTCCTGCTGTAGCTCTACATTAGGAACATAAATACGATCACCACATCGTAATATCCCATCAGGATGAATCCTCAATCCAGTCTGCTCTCCTTCTTCAGTCCTCTCACTAAGTCATCGAAATCAAGCATCCGTGGGCAATGCTGCCTTGATCCACTCTACTAGCGACGATTGCACTTGGAGATTGGCTAATACGCCATCCGCTCCAGGTAATACTACCTCAATACCAAGCTACTGCAAATCTCTAATCAACTCTCTCTGTGTGGTCAAGAAGTGAGCCATGGGATTACAGCTTAATTCGTCTGCCACAACATTAGCCTTGTCTAGATGATAATATAGCTCGATTTCGTAATCTTTTATCAACTCCAACCAACGTTATAGTTACATATTCAACTCTTTTTGTGTGAATACGTACTTGAGACTCTTATGATCATAAATACTTTTGAATACGACACATCGCACGTTTGGCCTAGCGACGACGGCTATCTTTCTTGTAGGGGTTGTTGAATACGGCACATCGCACGCTTGGCCTAGCGACGACGACTATCTTTCTTGTGGTTCTTCTAGCGACGACGGCTATCTTTCTTGTGGTTCTTGTTGAATACGACATATCGTACGCTTGGCCTAGCGGAAACAACTATCTTCTTGTGGTTCTTGTTAAATATGGCACATCGTACGCTTGGCCTAGCGGCGACGACTATCTTTCTTGTGGTTCTTATTGAATACGGTACGTCGCACGCTTGGCCAAGCGGCGACAGCTATCTTTCTTGTGGTTTTCGTTGAATACGGTACGTTGCATGCTTGGCCTAGCGGCGACGACTATCTTTCTTGTGGTTCTTGTTGAATATGGCACGTCACACGCTTGGCCTAGCGATAACGGCTATCTTTTTTGTGGTTCTTGTTGATTGAGAATGTTTACATGTTTATTCGAGTATTTTCTGACACATAAATAGAGTACGAGTCTAGCCAGAAATAAATGGTGCTTATAGGTGTTTCGAGTAGGTGGTTCCAATAAGTGGTTCTGATAGTAGGGGCTAGATGAGTTAAATACATGTGTCGCAAATGAATGAATCCAGAATACCAATCCGTATTGTGTCAGAGAATCAAAATAGAACTATACTAGATGCTGAATCATAATAATCATCAAGTAAATAAAAACTATTAGAGAATGTACTCGCTTGTCGTCCAGAGCAATGAATGAGGATCGATGCCCAAGGTGGTGGTGTCACACAAACCTATATATGAGGTGTACATGGTTATTTATTGTTCTAGAGTAACAGTGTATTTAAATGAGCTAACTACATGCTTCTATGCCTTTTCTGGGTCAAAAGTCAAACTTGGTCAAACTAAGTCAAAATGGTCAATTCTAGGTCAAGGAAGTCAATTTAGGTCGATACTCTAAATAGCTACCTGTATCTAATCATGCATAGGGTTGCAAACGAGCCGAGCCGAGCCAAGCTTTTGTAAGCTTGAGCTTGGCTTGACTAGAATTATTCAAGCTCGAGCTTGAGCTCGAGCTCGAGCTTGAGCTTGATAAGTTTTTTATTTTGAAGCTTGAGATTGGCTCGAGCTTGTTTATATTAAGCTTGAGCTTGGCTTGGTTTAAGCTCGAGCTTGGCTTGATAAGGAAGCTTGATTCAAGCTAAATAAACAAGCTCGATAAGCTTGAAATTAAGCTTGTCGCTCAACTTTATTTCAAGCTCATTAAACTTGATTTCAAGCTTAACGAGCTTGACTTCAAGCTAGATAGGTTTGAATTCAAGTATCTGAAATATTAACAATTTGCTTATAGAAAGTTAATTAAAAAAAGTTCCTTAATATCACTTATTAAGGACATAAATATATAATACACACAACCATATTCTTGTGTGTGTGTGTGTATATATATATATATTCTTGTGTGTGTATATATATATATATATATATATATATATATATATATATATATATAATTCAACAAAGAACAAATGAGATTCTAAACGAGCCAGCTCACAAGCTCATAAACGAGCTAGCTCGTGAGCCCAATCGAGCTGAGTACTTCTAAGCTTGAGCTTGGCTCGTTTTTTAAATGAGCTCAAAAATAAAGCTTGAGCTCGGCTTGTTTACTAGATGAACCGAGCTCAAACGAGTTTTTATCGAGCCGAGCTTCGAGCAGCTCGCGAACGGCTTGGCTCATTTGCAGCCCTAATCATGCATCAATGTACCCCAAGCCCTTGGTTACCAAATACCATATGCCAAGTCAATCCTTCATACCACATATATTCACCTATACTAATACCCACTATCATGCATATCTATGTATTGTCCTTATACTCACTAATGACATACCACAATACTCATCTCAAGTTAATTGAAGGTTTATGGGCTAAACCTTTATCCACTACTACTGGTATATATATTTTTTTATATAGGTCATCAACTAGTACAAGGTAGCATCCATAAGTTTAACTAATACCTACAATCATGAATGAACACAAAGAGCTCTGGAATATGAGGCTAACATCAAGTTAAGCCTAAAATGACTGAATATCTTGAAATGTAATTTAATCAAGAAGAAAGGGACTGCACAGACTTCAATAACTGAGACATGTTCATCTCTCACACAAGTTAAGACCAAACTTACTGATACTGGCCTAGGCTATTGGTTTTCTGCCCTGCTATGGCTTGAACAGGGAGCTAATATCCCTCTCTATATATATTGATAACTACTCTAACCCCTTCCTCTATACAATTGGTACAAAGTAACTTATATGTATAATTAATACAATATATTTTCTGTATCACGAGTGAGGACTGAACAACACTAATTTGATCTGGGCTCACATGGACAGAAATAATAATGAATTGGTTGTACCTAGTGTATAGATAATTGATACTCAAATCTGAAATCCACCCCAAGCCCTTTAACTGATACATCACATGGTATTTCATTCAACTGACGCATACAAGACTGATACCCCTATTTTCTGCTGCTATACTTGATACTGAACTCCTCACTACTGTACAGATTTCACAAACCCTCTATACTCACACACATACAACCTATACTTCGACCTAGTATTAAACCTCTGATACTAAGTTTTTCTGAAACAACCATATGAACAAATAGGACTTAATCCTATATATCTGATCCCCCTCTCCTGAACTCTTCTAAAGGGACACACATCACATATATATGGACACCCTCACCAAAGCCTATATGTATTCACTCTAACTAATGCAACCAACCCTTGCATATCCTTATATATATAACAATTATATATACTCTATATATAACTATTGTAAAAGGGGTCTGAACCAAGCCTAAGAACTTAACCCAAGGCAGGACAATGTAATATTGGTCTGCCCTCAAGTGTAAGGGGGCAGAACAGATACCCATCATCTGGAATCTGAACAATTAGAGACTCATAGGGTCTGAACCCGCAACATGGAGTTAATTAAGGTGAGGTTATTAGAGACTAGACAACATGAAGTGTAGGGTTTGAAGTATACTCACAGTAAAAGAGAAGTTAAAAATGGAATGAACATCACAATGCAGTATCATAATAGAGCCTATCATTCGAAACAGCTACACATTAGTCCCCTCATCCTACTACTCATCCAGTCTCCCCTCTACTACAGTTAGTTAATAGCAATATAGCCCCTCCCTCATATCCCTTAGATACACACGCCTTATATGCATACAATCATATGAGTCATGACTCTCACCTAGGACACATGAACATATTTCATGTTTTCCTTCTCTCTCAACTTACTAATTGACCAACACCTCATCTAATTGATACTATATGTATCATAGGACTATACATAACCAATGATGGGTTAAACACCTACTAATGCTAAAACAACAAGGCAAGGTCTGAATTTAGCAATTGCAGGGGACTTATACTAAACCATAGGATAATATGGACTAACTCATGGTATCAGTGGTCTGATACTCAAAGTCTGAACAATAGGTATGCAGGAAAATGTACTAAGTGAACGAGAAACTGAACAAATTATAATATCTGATACCACTAATCCTATATGCAGGTCATGAACATATCTAGAGAGGTTGAGACAGATGAACTTGGTCATCTCAGAATGACAAAATGCAGGGCACACATATGCATTTGCAGGTAGTGCCACACACCTGCCTATATGCAGGACATCATAGGAAGTCTTGCACCAAAGGGTCTCGACTGAACCAAGTTCAAGACCTGAGCATTACCAAGGAATGTGGAGGTTGATACATTCACACACACACACTCAAATTCCTTTCATCATCGACTAAACATACAAATAGGTTTACCATGAATGGAGGGCTGAACATATCGGATACAAGGTAAGGACTGACCAATTGGGACTACTCAAAGGGATAATATGCATGAAGGAAGTAGGACTAATACATGGAGTATCTGTCGAATGATCCAGGAAATGTTTGGACCAGGACTAACAGCCAAGGACTGATCACAGGTGGTTATTAGGACAGCTCCTAACTAAGGGGTTTGATTAAGAATGCAATAGTCCACAGTTTGAATGTTTGGATATTATATTAAATGGTTTGGCAGGGGTCACAACAAATGGAGTGAATTAGCAATTGGGAGGTTGACCTTATAGTATAGGGGACTGATCCCAAAGGACAGACATGGTGTTTGCATGACTGAACATGCAGAACATTAAAAAATGAACATGATAGTGGACAATCACCATGAACCCAAGCCCCCACAGCCATATTAACCTATCAAATCCTTCATATTTCACTAGATAACCATAGTATACATATAACATGGAAAAACAAACCCATAACAATACATAAAACTAAAATTTAAACATTAAAATTTCTAAGAGTCATTTCATCGAACATTGGTGTGCGTATCCGATACTCTCGTGATACGCACATCAAATGAATCCAAACTTGACCTAAATCCTTCCTAATTCAAGGGCGACCCTAAATGAATGCATCTACAACAAGAAATTGTAAATTAGAGGGTTTAGAGGGCTCTTACCAATTGAGAGATGGATTCTCAATGAAAAGCTTCTAGATCTAGATCTCCACCAAGCTCTAATGGTCAAATTGGCCCAAATGCTCCCAAGCTAGGCAATAGAGGCTTCCTCTCTCCAAGAGGAAGAGATTATAATTCGTTTGAGGGAATTTGGACTCAATTTGGATGTTGGAGGCAATTTGGGGAAGAACACAAATTAGGGTTAGGATTTGTAATGAAAGGGGGGAAGAAGGAGGCAATGTTTAATTAAATAGGCAAGAGGAAGGCTCCTTGTGGCCGGCCATGAGGTTGGCTAGGGCTAGGTTTAGGTGAAAATGCCTAAAAGCCCTTTCCAACATGTCATGTAAAGTCCCTTTAAGAAAAGGCCCATTGTAGCTTCTTGTCTAAATCAATTAATAGATTCTAATGTCACTCTAGCTAGATTAGAGTCTAACTTAAGTTATCTAATCTCTCTAACCAAGTTTCTATGGTCATGGCTCATCTAACCAATGTAGTTCTAAGGTTTTACCAATTAATGACACTAACACAAATCATTAATTAAAATATATAAAAATAATCAAAAAATTACCAATTACCAAAATACCCTTGTTCTATAATGTGGTGGTGACAATGGTGCTGATCAGAGACACAACATAGACAATGCCCTAATCTCCGACGATAATCCTTTTGGACGTGTCCTCTCTTTTGACAATAATAGCAGATTGGAAGCTCTCGATTCGGATATAGAGCGACTCTTAGTTATTGGTGTACATCGATGCATCTTTCAGGTCCTCCTGTCGATGATTTTGCTGATGGTGTCGCTGGTTTCGATCATTTCTGGCTGGCCTCCTTTCAGTGGACTCGCTCTATGTGTCGTGCTGTTGTAAGAAATGTCGAATAGGTGGTAGGTGCAGCGGCTCCGATAAGCTCCTGTAATCGATAATCAACCCGTCGTAGAACTTCTCGCCCTTCTCTTCGTCAATTTGGATCAATGTAGGTGCGAAGTAGCTTAGTCGCAGAAACTCGACATTGTACTCTTCCACCGTCACGCTGCCTTAGGTAAGGTAAAAAAATTGTCTCGCAGCTCCGCTATGAAAGTGTCTGGGATATACATCTCTTGGCAAAGTTTAGAGAACTCCTCTCAAGTGACATTATCTGCGCAAGTCTTTTCTCCTCCTTAAGCCACTAGTGGTGTCACGCCTAGTCACAAAATATGTAGGACTAGGTACGTAGACATGCCAGTCGTATAATAAAAATACGTAAGCTATAAATATAGTATAACCATGGCTCACTAAATCTCATCCACAAATAAAAGAATACAAGATATTACAATCAATATGAATTATCATTTTACAAGTTTGTTGGGCGGAGACAAATCCACTACGAACTATTTTAAAAGAGAGGTAATACATAGCAAATGAAAGGATTTATCAAAAGTAGCAAAGGATGATCCAAGAGCATGTCATCTTCGAAGGAGTAGAGAAGATCACGACCTGGACTAGAATTCCTGCAAAAGGTCAAGAAACATACACCAGAAGAAATCACCAGGTCCTTACGGGAACGTAAAAAGATACATATAAATATGCCATAAAATTGAATATAAATTGCTCAATAATAAGTCAAATAGGATCATAACATGGTCCAATACTCCACCCTTGAATTAGCGTACTATCCCTCCAACCAAACAAGGACAGGAGATGACACTCTAATCCATGATGAAGTATCTTCCCATGCCATGAATCCAATATAGTATCCAGACCACAACAAGGTTCAGTACCTTCTCATCGAAGCAGTGAAACACACCTACAATCAAACAATGACAAGGTGTGGCAAACTAGTCCGCGACAAGTTACTGTTCCAAGCCGTGATCAAGTATAAGTACACAAACCAAAAGTACCTATACCTAACGGATAAGGTAGCCTAACCATTCTATGTGAATGCAATTTAAGAACAAACCTCCAATGCATGGGCTCTCTGGCTAAAAATGGGATCAGCATAGTCCCTACTTGGGCACTAGGGACTTCAAAGCATAACCGTTCCTTGAACGTCAATGTCCAGCAATAAAATAAAGGGTCACAACTCGCATTTTTGGCAAAGATATGTTCACAAAGGTAATGTGTATGGTAGCCCATACACTAAGGATATATCCTCCCCACCTCATGCCTATATGTTGTATTCACAACATATAACCTCTATTAACGGCTAAGTCAAACTAATATACGTACCGGTGGCCAGCCAGCTACGCATGTTCGAATTCTATATGTGACTTACGACTTTGTGGCACAAATGTGTCAAGGCCTATGATTGCAACACAAACGAGGGTGGTCTCTTAAATCTAGGTCAAATATACATAAAATAAATAAAGAAGTAATAAAAACATAATCAAACAATAATTACAACTAAACATGATTTTTAAAAAAGTTTTATCTTGCAAAAAATATAAATAATGAGTAAATGCATGCAATATGTGATCTAAAGTAAATAGACAGTAAATGGCAAAGTATCTTGCCTGGTGTGATGCTTGGTGTAGTACGATGATCAATGTGGCACATAATATGACTTCAGTGTTACAACTACGCAAGACGGCCTCTAATAATGGCACAGACCGTTCTATCGGGTCCAAAACAGTCATATTAGTTAGGGTCGAAAGGTAGTCCAGTATAGATAAAGGGAATAAGAATAATAGGGTCAGTCACGGACAAGATCAGTAACTGAGTAATTTGCGAAAATAGTGCATATACTAATTTAGAAAAATAATTATAATTCTTGAAACTAAATTTTTATTAGTTAAAATATTTTTAGAAGATATAAAATATTGAAAAGTGAATTAAGATTAAAAGTAAACTTCTGTCAAAATATAGTTTGTAGGTCAAAAATATATAAGTACCATAAAATAATCTAATAACATATTTTTCACAAATATGTTAATATTTGTGTTTTATAAATCTCCCAAAAATAACATTACAATAATTGGTAATACTAATTAGGTTACCATAAAAAAATTAAAATAAAATACAATTAATAATAAAATATGTACTGATAGTGGTAAAAATAAAATAAAATAATTAAAAATTAAAAAGAAGGGAGTACATATGTTATCTTCTCTCCCGAGAGAGAGAGAGAGACAACAGACCAAATCCAGAACACTAAAAAAAATCTGTTTAAAGGAAAACGAAAAGGAAAGGGGAGAAGGGTGTAGAAGTGGCGAAGAGAGGGGAATAATAGGGAACATAGAGAGAGGAAGGAGGGAGGGACCAAACAAGAGAACTGGAGAGGTGCTCGCTTACCTAAGGGCTCCGATGCGGGGGCTGCCGAGTATGGCGGGTGAGGCGTGCTGCTTTGGAGGCCGCGGTGGCCCGTTGTGGTAGGCGTCATCAAAGGAACGCAACGTCGATGAGAGGAGTTGAGGTCGAGGTAGCACCGGGCTAGGCGAAGAGGAATATGGATCGGTGGGTGTCACGATCCGCACCCGCTTTTCGGATACGAGGCGTGTCCAAGCCCAGCCTACGCTACAGTATCGGCGGTAGAACGCAGTCTATAACTCACAAGTCACTAAATCTAGTACCACATAGAAATCTATATCTCACCCACAGAATAATCAAGACATAATCAAGAACAATGAATATCCATAAAACTGAAGAATATAAACTGAATATTTCCAAGAATCCAGGTCACGTCCGATGGACACAAATCCACTACCAATAGATGGAATAAACAATACAAGAAATAACTGACTGAGTCTAAACTGCATACCAAATAATGACCTCAACTGCAAAGGCACCGCGGTCTGCTGCTGGCTCACAACTGTTCGTCTGCTCCTGGCTCAAACTCGGCTAAACCTAAAAAGATCATCAGGTCCTCAGAGGACTAGCAAGATACATAAAAACGAGCCTTTCTAACAGTTTATCATGCATGGAGAAAATCCAGAAATAAAATAGAACAAATAAAATAAAGGTACACGAACCAGTGAACTGACTAGATGAAGAGAGATGTGGCGCTCTTCGTGTCGCAATACATGGCCTGTCAGCAGGTGAAAGCTGAGCATCAGAGACCGGGCGGGGAGATGCAGAACCTCGCTATTCCCGAGTGGAAATGGGATCATGTCACTATGGATTTTATTGTTGGCCTGCCGAAGACACCACGGGGGAACGATGCCATCTGGGTCATCGTCGATCGATTAACCAAGTCAGCGTACTTTATCGCCATCAAAGTTACTTGGAGCGTTGATCGCCTGGCGCAGATTTATCTTGACGAGATAGTTCGGCTGCACGGAGTTCCAGTATCCATCGTCTCTGATCGGGATTCACGATTCATGTCGCAATTCTGTAGTAGCCTTCAGTCGACGCTGGGTACCAAGTTGCAGTTCAGCTCAGCTTACCATCCTCAGACCGACGGTCAAACGGAGCGCGTCAACCAGATTCTCGAAGACATGCTACGGCTCTGCGCAATTGACTTCAAATCAAGTTGGGACGTCCACCTACCGCTGGCAGAATTTGCATACAATAATAGCTACCAATCCAGCATCCAAATGGCGCCGTATGAAGCTTTGTACGGCCAGAAGTGCAGATCGCCCATTTGCTGGGATGAAGTCGGGGAACGGCAGATACTCGGCCCGGAGCTGGTGGAACAGACTGTGGAAAAGGTCAAGCTCATCCGGGAAAGATTAAAGACCGCACAGAGTCGTCAGAAAAGCTATGCGGACATTCATCGTCGACCACTCGAGTTTCAAGTAGGCAATCACGTATTTCTCAAAGTGTCGCCCATGCAGGGAGTTAGTCGGTTCGGCGCGAAAGGAAAGTTGAGTCCGAGATTCGTCGGGCCGTTTGAAATACTTGAACGGGTCGCGCCAGTGGCCTACAAAATCGCCCTACCGCCGGCGCTTGATGGTGTACACAACGTCTTCCACGTCTCTCAGTTGCGGAAGTACGTGCACGACACTAGCCACGTGGTAGATTTTGGCCAGCTGGAGCTAAAGTCAGACTTATCCTACGTTGAAGAGCCAGTTCAAATTTTAGAACGCAAGGATAAGTTGCTGCGAAATCGAGCGATCCCTCTCGTCCGCGTCCTCTGGAAGAACCACTCGGTCGAAGAGTCGACGTGGGAGGTTGAATCGGAGATGAAGGATAAATTCCCTTCATTGTTCTCGTAGAGGTAAGTTCCATCTTTAAGTTTCGAGGACGAAACTTTTTATTAGTTGGTTATGGTGTAGTGCCCCGTCCCTACATCGTGCCCCGTCTCCGTCCACAGGGTGCGCGAGAAAGGAACATTGTCGCTATCGATTCGGTCGGGACCGATAGGTCGGAATCGGCCGAGTCAATCGAACGGGAACGGTTGAATTAAGATCCATTCCACGTTATGGAATGGCTTCTTCGAAACCAAGTCCCATATTCAGCGGGTTGCGCCTCGAGGATTGGCTCTGCGGCTGAGTCGGGAGAGACCTCCCGTTGCTCTGGTTTTCATGCCGCACTTGAATTGGCTTTGGCTTTCGTTTTCGTGAATGCTTTCGATGGGTTTTCGTGACGCATTTTCGAGCTCGCATTCATATCAAAATTCCTTGAAATACACAGTGTTCTAATCAGTTGCTTATGCGATTGCAGGTGATCGCGTAGGCGACGACAACACAGCCAACCGGTCGCTCGCTTGAAGCAAGCCTAAGGCGAGTGGCTGACCTCCTTCGCCCCGTCCCTCTACTTCAAAACTCAATATGTGAAGTAAAATAAAATGCTTGTCATAATAATGTAGAATCAATAAAATCGTGCCACGATACTTCATGAAATACTTGTTAACGAACTGCCGGTTTTGGAAATGGAAAACATGCTTCCCTATGCAATTATACTTGGTCTATGCAAACCAATGAATGAATCAATTAATGTTTATCGCAACGATACGGCTAAATGACCAAATCAACTAAGTTCAAAGGAAAACGGTCATTAGACAACTTGTCGACAAGGTGTAGTTTCCTCGAACAGTTACCTAGGCCAAGGGACCGATTCGGCCCGGGAGGAACGAGTGTATAGTAAGCGCCAGCCCTTCATCGGCGCGAGTTATGCGGGAACTTTCGCACAGGGCTCGCTACCCGACGCGAAAGGGTCGCCGTCTAACTCAGCTATATGTCCGCGATGGCTTGAAATTGCCAGTGGCCTTCACACCCTTCACACTGCTTAACAAACGCACATGGCACGGGATGATGTTGATAGTTGCTCAATGTTATACAATTTCATATGCTTGCCTCAAAACATGTTAACATGCAAACCGAACAGGATGGTTAGAAAGATCATTGAACTAGCTAGCTAACATGTTTACAAATTTCTTGAATCAAATGTACAGCTTGGATTTAATTAGCCATTCGCCAGTACATGTGTATCGTGCTGATCCTCGCTCTTTGCAGGTCCCGCGAACCAGGAAGGACGTGCCAACTAGCTCGGCAACGTTCGTGACTTTTGAAGCTTCGGCCGTGCGTCGAAGACTCTCTTTCAGCGACTCTACTTTGAAGGCTCTCGACAGTCCAAGAAAAATGACTCAGCGTCCCTCCCATCCAGGTCAATGGAGTACTTGTGAATATTGAGGGATGTGTGCAATTTATGGAACGGCTATCTCATCGGCACTCTTTTGTAATCGAGTCATATTGTAGCCGCGCGGCAAAGAGTCTTGTATCGGAGTCTGTAAAAAGATGTTCATTATCAATAAAGATCAAGTTTCCTTTAATTATTGTGTGTATCAATTTGTCTGCGTACTCTCTTAGATCTCGTGTCTCGAATTACCTTATGACTAGGCCTTGTGCGATCGCAAATTAGGTTCACACGGCATCACGCCCGGGGGACGACTATCGATTCGACGGAATCGGGGCGTGACATAATGGTATACTAACCCTCGCCCCTAATATGGACTCGCAGGTTAGCTTCAAGATTTCAAGACAAGAAGGTATAGCAGCTCAGTTTATGACTTCTCGACCCATGATACGACTCAATCAAGACACAAGTGTGAACACGCTCAATAAAATACAAGACTAACTGTGAAGAAGAGCTATGTATCAATGAAATAAAATACTAGCATGACATGAAAATCATATGTCAACAATGATAGAGAAACTTGATAATAAAAAGACAGTGCATGTAAATAAAGCTGTAAAAAAAAGGCAAGGTATACTTGCCTGTGGTCCTGAGCTGCTGGTACAGGTCAAGTATTGAGTCAAAGTCCAAATAACCTATTTATACATTTACCATGTCAATAAGCGAATCAAAGTAAAATAATCCTATCTACTACTTTCTAAGTCATTTACTATCTTGCTTTATATCAATAGGCCTATCATTCACATTATTCCCCTATCAATTACAGCTTACCTAAGCCATATTGACTAATAACCCACATTTGCTGCCTTCCTTAGTCTATATAGCCCACACAAGCCAACATTACACTTGTACCAGTTTCTACCTATTGTCCTATCATCCTACTGCACCCCTACTTGTATTGCCTAGTTAGTATACTAATGGATTAAATATACACTGGATAATAAAGTCACCTGTCACAGGGCAAAACACTATATTTGTTGCACATACCCTTACTTACATATCCTGGACACCCCAACTGGACCTATCACACTGGGTTTTCGCCTAGGGGTTGTAGTACTACTGTTTCATATACCTAGGTATCCCCATTGCTTAAACACTCTTGTTGTAATGAGCAGCAACTGCTACTGCTGCCCTTACATCCCTCTGCATCTGTCCTGCAGTGGGCATATAACAAGTTTGCAGGTTGCTGCCACCATGACCAAGGTGTACTCGGACACTTAATCCCAAACGTTGCCAATCACAGGTTTTGCACCTGGCTCAGGGATGCATATGAGTTGATCCTATTGTTGGTAGGGCATCTACAGAGTAAATAGTACTCACACACACCCTGGACACCACTGAACACTCCTAGCATTCCCTTTGATATGGAGAATAGAGTACGGGCACTCATCACATTAAGTCCTTTAATGTCAACACAAGCTCAAATAAGACTATAATAATATCTTAAACCAAATGTGCAAAATTACAAACATGAAACCAGATCCAGAATAATTAACTTTCTTTTATTTCCATCACAGTTGTCAACCCTGTTTCCGGATACTATAGATACTCAAAGTCCTAGGATGTACTTAGGAAATATAGTGGTACCTACCAAGTATGGCATCAAATGTCATAGGCATACGTTTTCTATAGGCCTTGCTCCTATGCATATGGGTTGATACCCTGTGGTACGGCTGTCAATTCTCATTCATCCCTGCTGCAGTAGGTGAAAGTAGGGATAACCAACTATTGTTCTTCCCGTTTCCCCCAAAACTGGACACTCGAACCCATGACCCCTAAATCTATGTTACTACTGATAGCAGCACATCCATTCCCATGTATCTGCTATTCACTTGGTAACCACCTAGACCAACAGAGTTCAAGTCTCATTGTACTTCTGATACTTACCTATCCAAAACCTTATGTTCGTACCTATAGTTTCCTCCTTAAGCACAACCTCTGATACTGATACCCAACTCATGAAACAAAATATTTAAACCTTACAACCAGAATATATATTGATTTACTGAGAAATTTTCTTGTAAATGATCTTTGGTATGATGGCAACACCAAGGATACGGAGCTAACTCTAAGGATAATCAAATATCTTGAGGAAAATGCTGAATGATACCTAGGACATGAGAAAAAGGCCCACTGTCTGGAGTATAGCTTCAGTTATATGGGTCATTATGGCGTATCGCAATATAGCTCTCTACAACTTTGAGATAGGTGCCTCAAACTTGTTTCTCAACTCCTCATGTTAGACTGAAATATTATGCCCCTGATACCAAGGACATTATTTGCACTGTTTCCTGCTGCAATCTCAGACATATGGCATGAGTGATGCTAGGACACAACTTGACCCTCTGATACTTGGTATCCGTGTCTGCCTATATACGCCATATTCCTATTCAAACATGATTGAGTTAACTAGGTTATAAGGAATCAATAGCCATGGTGGGTTAACTGATTTCTTATAGCAAATAGGACTGATATAAACATCAACCTAATGACTGATGCAAGTTCAGTCTATAGACTGAAACTAATTCAAATGGTGATTGATACTTGGTATGGCATATCCTAAGACTGAACATTATATTGGGGCTAACTTGAGCCTCTATTCCCCTCTCAACTGATACCCTGGTACAACGGTATTGACTCTGATACTCTGGTATACTAACTGACTCTTAGACACAAAGACTTATGAACACAGATGGTATACTCCACATCTATATACCCCCTGCACATGTATATGCATAGGAACACTAATACACAAGGACACACATGGGTATACTCTTAGAACAGAGTCATATGCTACCTGTTGTCACTGATCTACTCCTACCATAGGCACTCGTCTATATCAGTTTTGATGTGGTATATGATGCTCATTGGTTCCACAGATACAGCGGTATGATCCACTACAACGGATATATACCGATACAAGGTACATGGCTCTGGTCTTATATTGGATTTCTCGGTTGCCATTGGCTTGAGATACCTACGGATTATAACCTGCTATTTTCAACACTCATTATCATTCAATCACAGTTTCATCTATTGCTCCTAGCCATTAATACGACCACTTGTGCTACAGAAATTATTTGATTACATTAGTGACTCGGATGATCTAATTAACAGAGATAGGAAAAACCTGTTCAAGGAGGTTCGAAAGCTCCTAGTCCGCTAATGCTCGAAGTTGATCCCGACTTGAAGGAACACTGGGGCAGCAGAGGGAAGATTAGGTTTTTTTTCTAATCCGATCAAAATAGGGAACGACTGCTCTTATATATATAGTAGATGATAAGGGGAAGAATGGATTTAAATTCCTATATGATTTTACCAAAAGATTTGGGATAACCAAAATTGGATGCAGTGTGAAATTCAAACACATGGGTCTTTAAACGGCCAAAGCTGTTATTTTGAAAAGAGCTAAGTTTCATTTAAGCCCTTGAGAATTCAGTTATTCGTATATGGCCCAATTATTCCTTTGTTAACTAGGATGAGCAATTTCCCAAAATAAAACCCTAGAATTTATTTGAAATAAAACTCACTATCGTGGGTCAGGTATTTAGTAAAAAAAATTGCTCTCATAATTCAGAACGGGAGTTTACATCCTACCCACCTTAAAATAATTTCGTCCTCGAAATTCAAATAAAGTCATGATCTATTAGAAAGAGTAGTCTAACATTTGCTATAAAATCATTGCGAATACTCGCAAGTCAAATTGAATATAGTACCTATTAACAATGCCACTACTATAATCTAATGAAAATTTTTGCCATTTGCTCCTTGTGGTATTGCCACATCCTCCGTGATCATGGCAAAAGCTTGCCCTCCTTGTGCGGTTGGTAGTGATAGGGCGCTCGCGTTTCTCTTCGGGCAATTTTGAGATAAATGTTGTTTGGATCCACAAGTCCAACACAACCACTACAAGAATAAAGGTTTTTCTTAACGGGTTTTTCCCGTCAAGAAATGGGTATCTTGACGGTTGCGGATCCGTCAACTAGGCCGGAGTCAAGAAAAGACCCCCCTTTCTTGACGGTCGCTGGCAGGACTTTTCTTGACGGTTTTTGGCCGACATATTAAGTAGTTTTCTTGACTATTTTTAGCTGTCAAGATAGCAGTTTTTTGAAACCGTCAATGTAGGTGAAAACTTTTCTTGACTCCGGCCTAGATGACGGCTATTAGCCGTCAAGAAAAGCCCTCTTGTAGCATTATTGAGTTAATTGTTGATGTTTTATAACCGTCAAGAGAAGCTAAATTTTGTGTAGCCAAAATTTTATTTATAATTATATATAATGAATCGAACACACATATAATATCAATAATCCAGAAGATATACACACATCAAATAAATGTAATATCCAATTTTATATTAACAAACTGTATTATTTATACACCATAAACTTTCAATACATCCAACTCCAAACATCAAACACACGTCCAACCACAAACATATCCAACTAAAATATGTATTTTTCATACATCTTAAACATCAAAAACCTATATTTATAAGTAAAACTAGAATATGTAGTGAACCTGGAGCAATCCCTCCCATATTCACAGCACCTTTATTTCCATGTAGTTCCTGAAAAAATAAAAAATATTTAATCATCTATGTGTACACGTTTGTATAAACTGATAACAACTGAGAAGAAAAAGAAATGACCACAAGGTCTACAAGTCAACACATTAAGAGCAACAATAACTTTAAACTAAAAATATTCATAGTAGTAGGGAGGAAACAATCAATGCTCAAAGCTGAACATAAGATTTAAAAGCAAGATACAAAAATTTCTGGAAACAATACTCGTCATAGGCTAAACAGAAATATATTATGTGTGGAATTCCTGCAGCAGTTGGCTGCATCTAAATTGTACCGGCAATTTGCAAATCTGGAAACAAAAACAAGTACCAAGTACCAGCAGTCTGTGCCTGAGTGCTAGCATACTAATTTTTCTAGTATTAGTGAAAGAAGTGTGTG
>JANAVB010036441.1:22500-181629 GCA_029216955.1 Iris pallida | reverse complement strand
CAGGGTGCAATCCACTCTTCCTGCTGCTCGCACGCAGTCCACTACTCTCTTTACTGCCAAGGCGCAGTCTGTTCAGGCCGTTGTTAAGGCACAGTCTACCCATGTTGCTGCCAAGGCGCCACCAGTAGCCTATATTACTAGGGTGCAACCAGTAGCCCGTAGTGCTATGGCGCAACCCAAGCAATCAGTGACTCAGGCGCAATCTGCTGCTCCGGCACAACCCAAGGGAACTAGTCTTTTGGCTATTCCCTCTTCTTCTCGACTTCTGAACTTGGAGAAGCAATGCTCTAGTACTAACACTAGACAGGACAAAAGGAAGGGTCCTCTGAAACTTCCTCAACTGGCACAAGCTGTGCCTAAGATGGTTCAACAGCAAAATAGAGGGAAACGCTTCTTATCTAAGCCTCTACAAAATAAATAAAAGCACCCTTTGGTCTTTTCTAAAACTTTCTTGGTCTATGACTCAGAGGAAGATATATCAGATTTTATTCCTTTAAACAGAGGTCTTCGGATCTCTGATATCGAAAGTAATACTGATCAAAGAGGCATCTTGCCTACCCCTATGGGGTCTGGTCAAGATCTTTCCACCTTGCAAATTTCAAGATCTAAGCAAGGAAAATTGAGGGTATTACAAACAGAGACACCTGGAGCAGAATTTTCTGATTTATGCGCTTATCTCAATAGGCGTCAACCAGTATCAACTTTGGTGAAATATAAGAACCCTATGCCAAAGGCCAATCTGTATCAGAAGCCAAAGTTTGAAAAGAAGGACGCAACCACTTATGCTAATGAGTTGAGTACATCTTTATACACTAAGGGAACTAAACATCTGAAGAATAGGAGACATGTTCCTAACATCATTAAGGAATATGTTCCTCTGACTTTTTCCCGTCCTGTAGTGGTAACTGATCTTCGGGAACGTCTTACACAAAAACGGGAAATTGCAGGGATGTCTCCCTCACCTCTAAATCACTCTTTAGATCGCCACTGCCTTCATGAAGTCGTCATCAACTGTTGCTGCCAATCAGCTCGACGATCTATCTTCGATCGTCTGAACTATACTTCAACTCCTGAACCTATAATAGTAGACGAAGACGAGCTATTATATGCTTCTGTTAACATGACTTCTCAAGGCACTGGGGGTGGGAAACGTCTAAGATGTAATGCATCCCGTAATCCCAGTCAGCAATACTTGTATCAGATTCGTGCATCCAGTGAAGTGGTCTTTCAATACACTAGATCAAGAAATTGAAATTTGAACCAAGGTGTATTTAATCAAGAAGATCTCCATGTCACTCATATAGGAGAGGACTCTTTTTCAGAGTTTGATATAGATAGTGAAAGTTCTAAACAAACTATCTCATCAATAGCAGCAAAAGAAGTAACGACATATACCATTACGGAAGATCAAGATGCCTCTACTTCAACCAGTCAGGAGCAACGAATTGTTGCACTAGAAGACAAATTGAAGACCATGGCAGAAATGGTTGCAAGTATGCATACAGTAATCGTGGCTCAACATACAGTGCCACCGATTATAAATCCTGCCACCAATCTGGAGCTTATAGCATCTTCTGTACCTGTTAGTCTGGGGGTACCGCCTCCTCAGGTTGCTTTTTGCCAATTCAAGTTGATCCCAGTCAATCTGGTGCTTGGGGGGTAATTATCACGCAGTTCCTCCTCCTAACACTTCTAACCAGCCTACCAATTCTCAAACATTAGGGGATGCTAATGAGGCTATGAAACTCTTACGCACTTAGTTTGAAGCCTTCAAGCAGAAACATGGTCTATAAAGATTGGGCATAAAGCAACCATATCCTACAGAGTGGAAGGAGGTTCCATTCCCTCCTAAATACAAGCTTCCGACTATTATGCTATTTGATGGCAGCACTTCTCCAAGTCAGTACATTAATCATTTTGAGGTGATGACTTACCAACTATAGCCAAATGATGCTCTCCTTACCAGAGTGTTCGTCGGTTGTTTAGCCGACGCAGCATACGACTGGTATCGTAGCTTGCCTGATGGCTGCATAACTTCTTTTGCTGGTTTCAAGCAAATGTTCTTGGAACAGTTTTATGAGGGATTCAATGACATGACAATGTCTGCCCTCATTAAGACTAAACAAAGGCAAAATGAATCCACAGAGAGTTTCATTGAAAGATTCTGCCGAGAGGCACTCAAAATGCCTTTAGAAACTCCATCTGCTGTAACAATAGACACTTACAAATCAAACTTGTTGCCTATTATCAGTATGTTGACGGGATCTACACAATTCCAGGATTGGCCTTCTTTCATTGTGAATGCCAAGGCGGCTGAAGTCAGTGTCGAAAAGTTCAAACAGTTAGGAGTTCAGATGAATCTTCCTAACCAAGACGAACATTCTACACCCTGCGGTAATAATCGCCAGAATAATCGCAAGGGTAAAGAAATACTGGCCATCAATCTCAAAGGCAAAGAGTCTTTGGCTGTCAACAATACTCAGACAGTATCCACTCGATCAGCACCACCGCCGAAAATAACTCGTCCAAAAGAAGAGTATTTTTTCGATGAAGATGATACTTTGAGCATCTTCGATTGCTTGATCAAAAGCAATAAGCTTCAACTACCAGAGGCAAAACGGCCGGAAGAGGTGGGTAAAACCGATCACCCTAAATACTGTGTTTATCACAGATTTGTAGGGCATCCAACCAGAGCATGTTATGTGCTCAAAGACAAAATCCAAGAGTTGGTCAACTCTGGAGCAATTACTCTGTACCAGGACGAGAAGACGGTGACTGCTATTATAGTTTCTCTACAATTCGGTGATTTTCTACCACAACTTGTACAAGATGGTGTTGTCCCATTCCAAGGACTACTTTTGAGATCGTGAATCTTTCACCTCCCCAAAATGAAGGTCTTGTTCCACTATCGACTGACAGAGGAGAGATTATGTAGATTCACCCAAATCTGGTGGCAGATTTTGAAACGCCTTCCTCTTCTAAGGAAAAGAGCCCTCCAAAGCTAAATCTAAAAGCTGTAACATGTTATCCTTTGAACCAGTAACAGAAGAAAAAATTCTAATGGGCACTAGATCTGGGAAACCCTATCTTCGAGAAAATCCCAAAAATTAAGAGAATCCTGCTCCATCTCCTGATGCTCCTCCTACATCATCTTCTCCTATAGAGAATATACCATCTACATCCCCGCTGGTAGCTGAACCAACTCCTTCTAAACCCACATCAGCAGACAAGGGAAAACAACCTGTTCGTTTTGATAAAGCATTAAAAAGTCCTTGTCTTTTGGACTTGAAAAGCCATATAACTTTGATATATTGGCTCAATTGGCCAACACTCCAGCGAGATTGATAATCTTTGAACTCTTACGTCTCTCAAAAGAGACTCGAAAAACATTAAGTAAAGCTTTGATGTAGGCTGATGCTTGTCTTACTCTTCTCAAGAAGCCGAAAAGGAGCCAGTCAGCTGTGCACATTATTATAGTGTATTTGAATTACTGCCCAACATTACTTTTACATAAGATGACATGTTGTTAGAAGACAATCGTCATGATCGTCCTCTTTATTTCACGAGGTGTAGACACTATGAAAGTCGATCGCATTCTGATTGACCTAAGGTCCACATATAGCATCATACCGAAGTCACTGCTATAAGATTTGAAGATCCCAGTGCGTAACCTTTCTACAACTATCACTACAATCCTGGGGTTCAATCATGGAAGAAGTGAACCTTTAGGGAAGATACGCCTAAAACTGCAAATTGGCAATCTTCGTACAAAGGTGACTTTCTATGTTATTGTCAATTATGGCTCATACAATGCTTTGTTAGGAAGGCTATTCCTCCATGAGCATAATATTGTACCTTCTACTATCCACCAATGTGTCAAATATGTGGATGGTCATGGAGAAGTCCAAAAAGTGGTTGCAGATCTGAATCCTTTCAAAGGAGTTGAAGCATACTACAACGATTCTCGTATGTACAAGGAGGAATTCATGAAGGTGGTACTGGCAATGGACACAGATGAAGAACATAAAAGTGTGCCAAATGATACTCTTGTGATCCCGGTCAAAGGACCTACCTCCTGTCCTCAGTCTTCCAAACCACTGACTATTTATCTTCCTTCCCATGAGAAGCAGCTTAAGGGTGATAGTCAGGAACAAAGGGAGCTCACCTCTTCTGAGCCATTTGTAATCGACCTTCGTCGTAAGAAGCCCCCTCCTCCTTCTCGTTCTTCTTCTCCCCCCTCTTGTCATCAATCTGACTAAGCCTGCTAAGGCTAAAGTTTCTGTTGTAAATGATGGTGTAAAAATCAATAAAACATCTCCTTTGCAGTATAGTGATGTCTCTTATTATACTCAATGTTATTTGGATATGTTGGACAGCTTTAAACCACTTATAATAGAAGTCGTATTATCTCTGCAAAATGTGGTATCACTGGATTCAATACAAGAGTCGTACTTCTTAGTATCGTCTCGAAAAAAGATGAAAGGCCTATATTCTTCAATAGAGAGAAGAACCAAAAATCATGCTCTATAATATAATAGAGATGATAAAGGAAGGCTACAATTACGCCGCTATAGTCCCCAATCCAAAGCAATCATCCGCAAAATGGGCTATGATTTCAGAACAGGCCTCAATAACGGTAAAGAAAGACGAACTCCTCTTCGTATTGTTGTTCCAAAAGGAAAATCACAACAATACTGTGGTAAAACGAAGCGGAGACTAGGTTATTCTTCACCACTTCCAACTCTAGAACCATCTGAATCGGATGAAGAAGACAATCTAACTCTTCTGATTCTATTTCATGGGATTCTGATACCAGCATTGGTCATGTTTATAGGGTGATAGTAACTTCTAACATGGTGTCTGCCGAATTTTCGTAAGATGACGAAGATAACATTGAAGAAGATCCTGAAGTAGACCCTTGGGCACAAAGGATGGACAATCAGTGGGAACTTTGTTTTGAACAACGAGAGCCACATACTAAGGATCAACTAGTCCAAATCGATATTGGAGAGAAGGGTGTATCACGACCAATCTTTATTAGCAAAAATCTCTCAGAGGATGATAAACAAGAATTAATTCATCTTATTCGTGAATATATTGATGTCTTCATCTAGAGTTATGAAGATATGCCGGGATTAGATCCTCAAATTACAACTCACAAGCTTAATATTTTACCGAATGCCAAGCCGGTCAAACAACAACAACGGTGATTCAAGCCCGAAATGATGGATGCAATTGATGATGAAGTCAAAAAGCTTATAGCTTGTGGTTTTATCAGAGAAGAACAACATCCTGACTGGGTAGCCAACGTTGTACCAGTTCTGAAGAAGACCGAAAAGGTTCGAGTTTGTATAGACTTTCGGGATCTCAATGATGCTTGTCCTAAAGACGGATTCCCTCTCCCAATTACTGATGTTATGATCGACAATACATGTGGATTCGAACGAATTTCTTTCATGGATGGGTTTTCTGGATATAATCAAATCTGGATGAATCCTGAAGATGAAAAACATACTTCGTTTTGTACTCCTCGTGGAATGTACTATTATACAGTCATGTCATTTGGTCTTAAGAACACATGTGCAACTTACTAGCGGGCTATGAGTACCATCTTTCGAGATCATCTGTGAAAGACTGTCGAATGCTATATTGACGATATTGCTATCAAAAGTCGTCTCTAAGAAGATCACATTCAAGATTTAAGAACTATCTTCAATCTAATGCGCCAGCATCAACTCAAAATGAACCCCACCAAGTCTTTCTTGGGTATCTCTAGTAGAAAATTTCTCGGCTTCGTCATTACCTCTAAGGGTATACAGTTGATCCCGAGAAGATCAAAGCCATTCAAGAGATGCGTCCTCCATGCAACCTAAAAGAGCTACGAGGATTCCAAGGTCGACTTGCGTGCATCAGACGGTTCATTTTAAATTTATCTGGACGTTGCATACCATTTACTCAGTTAATGAAGAAAGGTGTATCTTTCGTTTGGACGGAAGAATGTCAACGAGCATTTGATGACATAAAAGGTATTTAATGAGTCTGTCGGTTCTTGTACCACCGATCTCAGGAATAGCTTTCTTAATGTATGTCCGAGCAATGGACCATTCATTGGGAGCTTTGCTAGCTCAGAAGAACAAGAAAGGTCATGAACAAGCCATCTACTACTTAGTCGAACGATGATTGGAGCTCAACATCGTTATAGTCCGGTGGAGAAAGAATATTTAGCCTTAATGTTTGCCGTTCAGAAGACAAGACATTACTTCATAGGCCAAACTATTCATGTCATATCTCGAGTCAATCCTCTTCGAGTCTTAATGAAAAAGCCAAGTACACTTAATTCTAGGTTTGCCACATGGGCCATACTATTAGCACAATATGATATGGTTTATGTTCCTCAAAAGTCTGTAAAAGGTCAGGTACTTGCTGACTTCTTAGCAGCTCATCCTGTCCCTGAAACATCTAAACTTTATAATGAGATTCCAGATAAAATATTGGAATCAAATATGATCTCAGAAGAATTTCCTACCTGGAGGTTGTTCTTTGATGGAGCTTCTAGAATTGTACCTGGAGGTACTCTTGTTACAGGAGTGGAAATTATTCTCGTTTCACCCGATGGATTAGCTATTCAAAGGGCTTATTCTTTAGATGAGTCATGCTCTAACAATATGGCAGAATACAATGCCTTGCTCATTGGACTCCAATTGGCCAAACAACTGGATATTGAATATCTTAAAGTATATGGCGATTCTAAGCTAATTGTTAATCATCAGGTTATAGGCATATATGAAGTTCGACATCAAGATTTGGTACCCCATGAAGCAGCAACCAGGATAGCTTCTTCGTTCAAAGGGTTCTTCATCGAACATGTACGTCGTGCATGCAACACAGAATCTGATGCCTTAGCTAACCTAGCTATGTATTGACAATTCTAGTCAAAAGACAACAAAAGGTTGTTATCTCTAATAGAGAACTATATTTTGTGTTGAAAACGACCACAACATTAAAATCAGCAATCTAATTGAAGTCAATGTCATTAGCGAAGACTGGAGAACACTTTTTTATTGATTTTGCAGTACATGACATATTGCCAGAAGACCCTAGGGAAGCTACAAGTATTCGTCGTCGATCGCTTCGATTCTACTATAATCATACTACTAAAACTCTCTATCGAAGAACTTTTGATGGGTTACTTTTGAGATGTCTCGCTAGTGATGAAGCAAAGCAGATATTACGAAGCTCATGATGGTGTTTGTGGAGCATATCAGCCTGGTCCTAAACTTCAGGATCGTATTCGACGTATGGGCTACTACTGGCCCTCTATGGTATCAGATGCTATTGACTATGCAAGGAAATCCTGTGCATGTCAAATTCAAGCAGATTTCATTCACCAACCGTCGGAATTTCTTCATCTGACTTCTGCCTCATAGCCTTTTGAAGCTTGGGCATGGATATAATTAGCCCTATCAATACTCCTTCATCTAAAGAACATCAGTTCATCTTGGCTATAACCGATTATTTTTCCAAGTGGACAGAAGCTATACCTTTGGCTGAAGTAAAAACTGGTAGTGTCATCAACTTTATTAAATATCATGTGATATACAGATTTGGTGTTCCTCGCCGAATCATCCATGATAATAGGCCACAATTTATCAGCCAGAAGTTTAATAGATTCTGTGATGACAACAGAATCAATAATGTTGCCTCTACGGCCTATAATCCTGCGACTAACGGGTTGGTTGAAGCATTTAATAAGACCATTATCAAACTTCTTAAGAAGTTTGTCTCTATTAACAAACGTAATTGGAGTGATAAACTTGGAGAATGTCTATGGGTATATCGTACTACCGTCCGTAACCCCACAGGTTGCACACCTTTTTCTCTAGTATATGGATGTGAAGCTGTCTAACCTCTGGAAATTAAAATTCCATCATTGAGAATTGGATTGCTAACGAGCTTACCACAGAAAATAATGATCGTCTTCGGCTTCAAGAATTGGAGGCGCTCGACGAGAAAAAGCTATTAGCTCAACAACACATCGAACTTTATCAAGCCCAGATCTCAAAAGCTTTCAATCGCAAAGTCAGAGTACGAACATTTCAGGAAGGCGAGTTAGTTCTTACATTCAGACGTCCTATAACTATGACTCATATGAGCAAAGGCAAGTTCTAGGCAAAATGGGAAGGGCCGTATGTGGTAAATAAGGTTATCTCAAATGGAGCCTATCAATTAACAGATATGGATGGCAGAGTTGCTATGATGCCTATCAATGGCAAATTTCTCAAGAAATATTATGTATAAAAGCAAAATGTACATTATTTTCAGAGACATAATGTAAATAAAGTTTACTTTATTTCAAAAGCATAATAGAATTACATAATATTAAGGATGGGGAGGAGGCCCCGATCCTTCATGATTAAATACATAGTTTGCCAACAGTTCAAACATCTCATTGTCTGAACTCATAAGATACTTGCAGGCAGCCATCCTCAATGGCACTTCTTTGGCAGTCTTTCCAGGCTCTACTAGCTCAGCAATCAAGTCCCGTTTTGGTACTAGAGCAGTTAAGTCTTCACCCTTTTCTTTCTGAGGAGGCACTGGAGGCTCAGCAGGGGGCGTCTTGGTCTCTCCTTCAATCTTCGGAGTGAGTAAATCTTTGGAAGACATTTTGTTCTGAAAGGAAAGAGATTGAAGATATCTACGAAAGTTTTGTTCTATTTATAGACAAAACAACCAGATAGCCAATCTCGAGAACTGATGTGACTTTTGGAAACAAGCACGACTGTCCGTTCATTTATAACTGTTCATTCATTTATAACTGTTCATTCATTGTCCTCTCTTCAAAAAATGATGTGATTGTTCATTCATGTCTCTTCCTTGAGAGTTAAAGTGGTTGTTCATTCATTCAGTGTCCTTTTTCTCGAAAATCGGAGTGACTGTTCACATTTTATAACGAGTGTTCACATTCTCTATGCTTCTGAATTCTGTTTATTTACACCAGCAATTTGTCACATCCCCATTTCTTCTTGATTATATTTTTACTTATCACCACATCAAAAAAAAATCAAATCATAAAGTAGAGAAAATCATTCTTTATTTTCTTATTTAAAAACATAGATACATCTTAATGGAAATCTATTACATCTCAAATTTTTAGTCTAAATATAACATGAAGGTCTATTACATCTTTGGATCTTCTTATTTGTTGGTGTCAGTTCCTTGTCGTCTCGATCTGAAGCAATGAGCCAGACAATGGAATCAACTCTGGTCTTCTCTCTCAGAAAGACGAGAGGAGAACCATAGAGTACATCATCTCAAAGATAAGTTGCTGTCAATACAACTGGTGGAGAGAAGACGGCCCGCCAGGGGAACTAGGAACGAGATCACCCTTCTGATACGATTCATAATTCTGTCTCTCTACCATCCAACTCTCATATATAAAGGCTCTTCCTACCATCTGAGAAAGACCCCTTTGGAATACAGAGAGTCCTGAGCTGTCTGATCTGAGTGTCAGAATCACATGAGCTGTCTGATGTGGGTGTCAGAAGAATGCTCTTCATAGCATCCCGGTCGCCAATGCCAGTTTTGAAGAAACTTGTCAACCAAACTTCTGCAAATAGGAACAAAGAAAAGAAAAGTCAGTAAAATCAAAACTGTTTGCACATCGACAGTGCGTTGATTGATAGGCGCCTATCAGTAATGTGCGCCTATTCTCAGAAGCACAAGCGCATCTCAACAGTATGCGCTGATCAACTGGCGCATATCAAAACAACGTACTAATCAACAGGCGCATCTCAACACTGTACGTTGATAAACAGGCACATGTCAAAACAGTACGCTGATCAAACGGGCGCATATCAATAATGTATGTCGATCAAAAGGCGTATATCAGCAGTGCGCACCTATGATCAAAGCTAAACACTAGACCACAGTGCGCGCCTATTCTCAGAAATACTTAGTGCATATCAATGGTGTCTACAACATGCAGATCAGTACCTATCTTCAAAAGTGGCACAAAAGAAAAAATACTCATACTATTGATCCTTTATTGAGACTTACCAATTTTTGAAGGCACGACGAATAGCATCGGGACGAAGTGGCACAAGTGAACTTATGAATAGTAAGACCTTGTGAGAAGCCATTTGTTTTGAAGTTGTCCTTTTAAAAGTGTTAAAGATGAAACATGCGCATCATTCTGGGAGCCTATTTTTGGAAAAGGACTAAACAATAGGTGATTGAAGCCATGTGATGACGGCCATGTGTCCCTCAATAAAACAGTAAGCATTGAATTAGCCAAAGGAACGCATCTACATGCGCCATTTGAAATCACCGCCACACAATATATCAGAAATTTTAGATTTCATTGCATAAAAGATGGGTGGACCCCTACAGACAAAGACACAAGAAAAGGGAATAAAAAGTTGTCATGTTTAAACATTATTCCTTTTTCTTGTCTTCATCGGTCGGACGAAGGGCAGCGTCCAATTCTTGCATGTTGTGGATTCCCGAGCGACGCATCAGATTAAGGAATCCTTCCGAATCGCTACGCTTTTCAGAGGATGGCCTGTCACGCCCCGATCCCGCAGAGTCCTTTCGTCCTCGCTTCGGGCTCTTTGGGACCGTTCGTCCTCGCTAAGGCGTGATGCCGTACAAGCCTAAGTTGCACTTGCACAAGGCCAAGACCTGGAACAAGATAAGATTGACAATACGCAACGGAACGTATCGCAGATAATTGAAGCAGCATCGGACATTTTTTAGAATACATGTATTGAACACAATGGTAACAAGAAACAATTCCCTTTATTGATTTCATTTGAACAGATTACAAGCTCACATTTCTCTCTGATACGATGTTACATTCTCTCAGAACTTTACAGATTACAATGATCCCGTTCCCATACATTACATCCTTTTATATACAAAATCAAACTCTTGCAACAGATGTCATATCTTGGCATCTCTTCTGATTTCTGGCTCCTGAGGATGAGGCTCGGGCTATCGCTTCGGACTATCCTTTTCGATGCATAGTGCACCTGCATGCAGACTGATGGTGGGTCAGTATATCAGCATACTGGTGAATGTGTGAACAAAGAGCTACATTTGTCTGAAACGATCACTGTTCATTTAGTGAGAAAACATTTCTTGTGATGTGATCTTGCTAGTTTTACCTAGATTATTCCATGCATACAGAGTCAGTTTACATATCTTTTGAAAACAATCTTTGAAAAGCCAACATTTCAATTCCATCTTAGCCGCTGTGCCCACGGGTTCAGCTCGTCGCTAACCGCTGTGACTCGCATGGGTTCAGCTCGTCGCTAGCCGCTGTGACTCTCTTGGGTTCAGCTAGTCACTAAGTGGATTCCCCAATGCACATGCAATATCAAATAAAACCATCATGCATCAATCGAGCAAGTCATAAACAATTCCATCTTCTTTTCAAGCAGAAAGCCGTTCTCTTTCTTAGCAGACAATGTACGGGTTCTCTTTTAAGCATACTCAAGATTACTGTCTTGTTATTAGCAATACATTCATTCAAAAGCTCAGATTCTTATTAGGCGCAATCGAATCATAAAATGAGACTTCGTCCACTCACCCAGATTAATCGTCTTCTGTTGCAGAGCTAGCAATCCGATCTTTCTGTTTATCTAGTGCCTTCGCTGAGCGGGGCACTACATGGCCCACCCCTCGAGCGATTAAAGACAGTTGGGTTTAACTCGAAGTAGTCTAGAAAGTTCACCGTCCTCAGTGTCGGGTCAACCTCCAACAAATAAGTCGAAGGCGTGATGACGGGTTTCGCTTCAGGAGACTCGATTTCGGTGACAGCAATGGTCTCCATTTCCGTCTTAGATGCCATCGAAATTACAGAAGTGAAGAA
This sequence comes from Iris pallida, assembly GCA_029216955.1. Taxonomy (NCBI): domain Eukaryota; kingdom Viridiplantae; phylum Streptophyta; class Magnoliopsida; order Asparagales; family Iridaceae; genus Iris; species Iris pallida. The sequence goes on along the minus strand of JANAVB010036441.1, from coordinate 169,757 downwards.
TAAAGTACAAAGATCAACCCCTACATATATATCACCAAATTAACTCTTATATTCCTCATGGGAAACTAAAAATCATTAATGAAACTCGGGAAGACGAAGAGGAGATTGATTGTTTTCGAGAAAGAGATTTAATTGAGATGACTGAGTATTGAGTGGCGAAACTTGACTCAGTCAAAACTTTTATAAATTCAAAGTATTTCAAAACTTTGAAATAATTTTAAGTTTTGAAAACTTTGAAGGGGGTCTTGTAGGGCCTAAAAATCAAGTTGCGCTATGTATCTACTACTCAGTAATCAAGTTGCGCCATAAAAATCAAGCTGCGCCACTGTTTTGAATCTTAGAGATCAAGCTGTGCCACTGATCAGGTTGCGCCCAATTATGTTATGCCAAAGTCTACGTGGCGTCTTACATTTGATGACCATCATTACCTGACAACACTGACAACTGACAACATAGTGAATGAAGGAAATCTCTTCGAACCCCTCGAATTATGCCGCTCGAGGAGATTGGACTGACAGTTGTCCTGCACATCTTATGAGTTGCGCTTAGGCGCAATCTAAACATTTTTCTTAGTTGTGCCTAGGCACAATCTGAACGACTTCTTCTAAAAGCCGCCACATGTCCAGGCGCAGTCTAATCAGGCGCAGTTTAACTTGTTGCTTGAAGCTCGCACAACCTGATAAAGTTGAGACAATTTTCATTTCCAAAGCAGGATGACATGGCGTATATACCACTAATCTCTCAAGACACGTCTACTATCCTGTACACGACCACGCGCATCTCAATCACATGATGCCACGCGTCTAAATACCGTTAGTACATGACTGATAACTGAATGAAAGTTGGCACAATATGAGGTTGGCACAACCCAATGTGGCTTAACCCAGCCTCGTGCACATCAGAATAACTGCTAAAATAGTTATTTCCAGAACTCTATAAATAGAGTTTCCAATCATTGATAGAGCGCACACAGACAGAGATCAAGAACTCTTGCAAAATTGCTGCTGCATTCTTCAGAGGCTCTAGTCTTCAAAGTTCACATAGTCCAAGGGATAAGTGATCATCTTTTGATCAGATTCCTACAGTTGTACTTCCCCAGAATTCAAATTGTACTCTTATACTCTTTTTCAAAAGTTTGTAATAGAACAACTTTTTGTTTTTTGCAAACATCTATTAACTGGAAACATTTTACCAAAGTTATGCAATTAGGCTTGCTAAATACATTTGGAGGATGCAAGTTCTGAGTCACTAAAATAATCTCTACATATATAGAGAGGGAGAAAGGTAAGTCCGTGTATATCTTGACATTCCCTATAGTTTGTGTAAGCAGGAGGATTCCATTTTAGAGAAGTTGTAGGCCAAAGTAATACATCCTAGTGTAGGAACATCGAAAGAAGATATTATTGTTTCACTATATAATGCAGAAATACCATACATACATATAAACCATCCTTCAAATGAGAAAAGTTACACATATATATAAGAGTTCTTCCCATAATGATGTTATATTTCACTAATAATTTTATGGGAAAACTACTTGACATATCTTGCCACTATATTACATTTTACTACAGTGAATGTCCTTGTGGTCACTGATATGGCAGAGCTTGATTTACATATTGCCTCAAGGAGTACTCATATACACAAACTAGAAACCACAGGATTCTTAATGTTACTTAAATAGTTTACAAACCATCACATCCACCCAGGTGCATAACGATTGAAACTCTTTCATGTTACTTGGATAATAGCACCTGTTGTGGGGTTTGCTGAACTGCTAGAGTTTTTTACTTTAACATGTAAATAATACAATGTGACATGACAACAAAATTGCGTATTTTACACTATTGATCCCAAAAGATATTTTGAATTATATGCATTTTATTGACAAAAAACACACATTGTCATTAGGAGAGATTGTCCAAAAGGAGCTATCATTTATAAAACATGTTCTTTAAATCTCCGACAACTAACTTTATCTACTTGGCTTTTCCGCACTTCTTATGCAACTCATATTTGGACAAGTATTCTGAGAACATTGATTACATGAAGATAACCATAGTTTAGTTAATACTTTGTTGGTTGCCCATTAAAATATAGTTGTTTACATACTAGCAATTATTTGGAAAGTTCAAGATAATAATGCGTTATCACTGCATTCCTTATAGTCAACACACAAACAATCAGGAGCATAAGAGAGAAAAACTTGTGAGGCAATAATTTTTTTCATTTGTTTCTCTAACTATCCAAACAATTTTGTAAATCCAGACACAACTTTGGAGGCCTCCTGGGTTTCTCCCGATACTTCCAAGACAATTAGAATAGACAACACCTTAATTTTGTTGGAACAAAGTTGGACCCGAAGTTTGATCGGCTGGGTGAACATATAAGGGTATTTTTTAAGGAGGTTTAAAGTTCTCCATGTATCAAAGATTATCTAGAACCCTTTCATGAGAAAGATTTAGATAGATTATTATCATTTATTATTGTGAAATATATTGTTCTTTTACACAACACTTACTAAAATTGAAGCCCCTACTTGCTCATGAAATTTTTTATACCTCAGGTGCTATAAGTCAAATGTCATATTTTCGCCTGTTTGGTGATCGCAACCATGTGTTTGTTTTTCTAAGGTACGCTAATTTTCCACTTTTATTATGAATATCGTAGGCATGTTACATCGCTCAACAGGCTAATGATCATTTTATTTATTAAAATTATTTGTGATTTCCAATTGTTCTTTAACATGACTTTATCATTAGTTGCAGTGGAGCTGGTGCTAATTTGTTTTTCTCTTGGCTAACTTGTTGAATCTTTCAACCATTCTTACTCCAGAGGTACACTGAGCAATACCTTTGACTTGTTATGCAATTGTCTTTGCAGAAGATGTCAAACTTGTATACTTGTTGATTAGCTTCTGATTGTTGTGGCCAATAGTTATGAAGTTCTTTTATACTACTTATTATTAGTATAATATCTCAGAAGATTAAATAGTGCTATGAGGAGGAATTAATGGACTGATAAATATGGAGGTAAAGGGACTTCAGGTCCTTTGTTCAAATTCCGAGGATTTGTTTTCCCTTTCTTAGGAGAACATTAGTCAATTTTGAAGGGATATTGTGTTAATAGTACTTTTAGATCCTGTGGTAGAGAACAATAATCAGTCAGAAGCCAAAGCCCGTGCCTCGTATTGCTCCATCTCATGCATCAGGTACATTATATCCGAGTGATTATATAACACAATTGCTTGTTAGATATATGTTTTTGCATGTTTGGTTTTCTCCATGTTGTATGTGTGAATATAGCCCATTTTACCTAATTGTTTCTTGCGGATTTGTTAATGTCTGACAATTATTCGTTCCTTCACAGTTTTAGTTATTGTCGGTACCTTGTTTTGATATCGAAGTTGTCATTATAGGCTACTTGATCTTGGCAATTCTTTCAACCATGACGCATGTTTATTGTTTTTGGATATATGTTTACTTCCACTACTTGTCATTTTTGATGTGTAGGAGACTGATGAGAAGGATTTTGATGAAGATGGTGATATCAAGAAGGATGTTGGTGCATCGATATCAAGAAAAGGTACAAGAATGGAAAAGGATTATATAACTTCGCCATCTAAAGTCCACTTACAAGTCCAAGTTGAACCCATAAAATTTTACAACTTTGTATGATGACAAAATTTATAGTTTTTTTTCATACTTCTTGAATAATTGTGATGTACAGAGTGTATATTTTTAATAAAATAATTCTTTTGAAAAGTGCACTTTTCTGTAATGTGAATATTATGTGTATTTGTTCCGTAACATACAAATGGAAGCATATAAAATGTAATTATAAACACATTTTGTTATAATTTTTAATCAATTAGTCTTTATTGACGGTGAAATACCGTAATAAAAGCCAATTTGAATGTGGTTAATTTTTTTGGAATTTAATTAATGGCCCAACAGTAGTAACTGACATATTAGTTAGTAATAATTTTATTAATGATTCAACAGTAGTGACTGACTTATTAGTTAGTAATAATTATTAATGACCCAACATTAGTGACTGACTTATTAGTTAGTAATAAATTTTAAATATTTTTTAAATTGAAAGATAAATACTTACCTACATGGCATGTCTAATTATAGTGGCGAATTTAGGGATTCGTCCATCACTAGTAGTATAGCGTCGCTCGTAGTAGTGACTGACATTAACTCCATTACTCATGTGATTAATCCGTCACTACTACCATTTCTGATGGAATTCAGTCACTACTAATATATATTAGTGACTGATCTTCATCGTTACTACAAACAAAATTTCTAGTAGTGTATGAGGTGTTCGGCCATGGGGGTTTGCTTGGCCGAATAATCTATGGTGGGGGTCTACTTGGTATGATTTGGTTGTTTGGTGACTTGGCTAATTGATTGGATTGAGGATTTAAAAAGGTCTTTCCTAATATAGAACTAATTAATTCTATCTATAAAATACAATCCAAATCTAAATTAAATACAAATATATACAATTATAAATATTTATTAATGCCCAACATGCCTACATAGGGTTGGGTTTGGCTTGAAAGAGGTCTGGGAAGGTTTGGTGCAACCGGGTCTCCTAAAAAGTCGTAAAGGCTTTCTTAACTAATTAATTAAATAAAAATATAACTTGTGTCATAATTTGAATGGTTAACATGCAAGAGACTACAGTATGACCATGGTATTCCTAACATGGCTAACATGCTAGTTAAAGCACCCGACTACGCTAGGCATGCCATACTTTCTAGTCGTCTTGCATATTCAAACTCAACCATGACTATAGTCCTTTTATATAATATAAATAAGATAAATATAAATTAGAATTAAATAAAATCCAAATTTTTTTCAAATATTCCTTTATATTTTGAGGGGTTTTACATCCTAACCAACTTAAAGAAATTTTGTCCTCAAAATTAAACTAAGGTAGGGGGTCGAATGCAGTGCAATGCAATACAAGGAACTATACAGAACTAACATATTCAGGACATACCTTGGTTGTCAAACAATTACGGGTAGCGATTTCGGATATCGTCCTCGCGCTCCCAAGTAGACTCTCCCGGCGAGTGATGCTTCCATGCCACGCGAACCAATGGTACAGATTGATTCTGCAAAAACTTCACTCGGTGATCAAGGATGCCTATTGGTTTCTCTTGATACGACAAACTCGGCCCAACTGTGATTTCAGATTGATCGATCACGTGGCTGCTGTCTGCCACGTACCTTCTCAGCTGAAATACGTAGAATACGTCATGTACTCCCTCTAGCGACAGTGGCAATGCCAATTTGTATACAACCTCTCCAACACGTTCCAAAACATCAAAAGGCCGATGTATCTTGGACTCAACTTGCTATGTCCTCTAAATCGAATCGTGCCCCTAGTGGGAATATCTTATATAAAAAGAATCCAAATTGGCTCTATGTCCAGGTATTCTCGGTTCGAGGCTTTACCCAACTTATAGAAGTTGGCTAACCGTAAAATCGTCATTACAAGACTTCTGAGATGGATAATTCCTAAGGAGTGGTATGAGAATATTTATCCTTTCTGATCGTAGTCATGGACTCCAAGGAGCCAAGGTTCCTTAGGATGGCCCTTAACACAAAAAGAAAAAATTTTACCGATTGACACTACTAAATTAAGGTCATGCTCCAGCAAGATGGTAGATATTGTATTGGTCAAAAAGGTATCGAGGGATTTTATTTTGGATGAACCTTAGGTTTAATCTATATAGGCAGGACAAGACCTCGTAGAGTCAATTTATACCATCCCTCCTAGGTTAGGGTTGTTTGCCATTGATTATCTAAGAACAGAACAGTTTTATGGGAGGACTGAACTTTGATTCACACTACAAACTCGCTCGTACAAAGAGAGCCAAGGAACAAAACCTAGGAAAAGCAATATAAGTACAATTGTTTAGTTTTTGATTATGGGGGTGACGGTAGAGGCTCGGAAAAGTGATATCAACTCTGCCTTACTCCTTGGACGATCGAACGCGGCCTTGGCTCCAGCGAAGAAGTGCTCTCTCTCTCTTTGCTCTGTCTGTGCTTTTTTTGTGTATATCTCCTGCTCTGTGTCTTTTTTTCTGTGTCTGTGCAAAGGAATAACCCCTTCTATTTATAGGACTTTGTGGTGAGTGGGGCGTACAATAATTGCGCCTTAAAAAGTGGGCGGTTGGGGATTGGTTAAGTTTAACCTTGATCTGTCTGTTGGAAATCAATCTGCGCTGTCGTGTTGGTTGCAATAAATCTGCATTGTCATGATTTGTTGGTTGCAATAAATCCGAATGGATAAGTCTTAGTCATTCTTCTGCCACGTGTCCCCAACTGCTATTATGCTGCGAGTCACATGAACGGGTCGTCCTGGCAGAGCCGCATGAGTATGGCCTGGTAATTGAGCTGCATAAGGGTGGCCTCACAACCGAGCCGCATGAGGATGGTCTCACAATCGAGCCGCATGAGGGTGGCCCACACAACCGAGCCGCATGAGGGTGGTCCCCACAACCGAGCCGCATGAGGGTGGCCCCACAACCGAGCCGCATGAGGGTGGCCTTCAACTGAACCGCATAAGGGTGGCTCCCACAACCGAGCCGCATAAGAGTGACCCCCCAACCGAACCTCATAAGGATGACCCCCACAACTAAGCTGTATGAGGTGGCCTCATAACTGAGCCGCATGAGGGTAGCCTCATGTCAGAGTCGCATGGAAGCCCTTCAAGCGATCCGTATGGAAAGCTTTGGAATTGGTGGATCGTGCCAGCTATAAAGATTTTTCTCGTCTCTCTAGGAGTACGTCATTATGTCAGAGTCATCATTTTACCTTTATGTCACAGCTGTCAATCCTTTGTGTCAGAGCTGCCGCATTGCGTCAGAGCAATTAATGAGCCAGCTGCACAGAGTAATTATGGCCAGCTGTAGAGGCCCATTTTTGTACCGTATAGGTCCACGTGGCTTTTCCCGAGCCACATGGAGCTATCGGGGACTTTCGAGCCGTATGAACCTCTAAGGTACTTTTGAGCCGCATGAAGCTCTAAAGGATTTTTGAGCCGCAGGAAGCTCTAAGGGATTTTTGAGCCGCATGAGAGACCCCCCTATTTCCAGCCGCATGGACTTTTCTATTCTTTTTTATGCTTCTACAAGACCCCCTTCAAAGTTTTCAATTTGTAAAATTGAAATACTTTGAATAAGAAGCATGGCTATGTCCGCATAAGCTCTTCGTACCGCATAGACTACTCTGGCCGCATAAGATGTTCTGGCTGCATAGACTGCTCTGGCCGCATAAGATGTTCTGGCCGCATAGACTGCTCTGGCCGTATAGACTGCTCTGGCCGCATACTGGTCCTGTGCCACGTAGGCGTCTCATTTAATTTGCCTTTGATTTGCTTTGATTTAAAGCCGTCTTTTGGGATAGGATCCCAAGAGTCAGCTTTAAATATTTAGATTTGTCTTAATGATTACGAGTAATCTTTTGCATGTAGGGGATAGAAATCCAAGAGTCGGCCTTATCTTCTAGGCGGCACGTAATACGAAGCGTCCATTGATTTGCACGCCCCTTGTCAGCCTGTAAATACGAGTACTTTTAGAAGAGAGAGATCTTTACTTTCTTTTCTCTTCAACTTTTCTTGCCTTTAGTCGCCGTCTTCTCTTCCTTCTCCGATCAGCAATGACTCCCAAAGCTTCCTCTAGCGCCGCAGCGAAAGGTAAAGGAGCGGCCTCCTCATCGACTACGACGGCCCTAGTCCACTCCGACGTTCACCCCGCCATTGATGGTAAGAATGTTGGAAGAAATTGTACGGACTCAAAACCCTAACCGTCATGGCTATGCCGCATGTTTTATGCACGGGCCTTCTTCGTCTTTATTGAACTGTTCAAGTTCATTGTGATGAATTCGCATACTGTGCTGTATGTGCCGCATGTACATCTCATGTCCGAGCCGCATGTGGGTATGCCTCATGTCCGAGCCGTATGAGAGTCGTCTTGTGGCCGTATAAGAACTTTGCAAACTGGGCCGCATGAAGACCCATCGAACAGTACCACATAAGCATCCTTCGAACTGTGCCTCATAAGACCCCACCAAGTCGGAGCCGCATAAGCTCTTTTAAACTGGGCCGCATGAGCACCCGCTAAACAGAGCCGCATAAGCTCACTTGAACTGGGCCGCATGAGACCCCGCTAAACAGAGCCGCATAAGCTTATTTAAACTGGGCCGCAGAAGCTCCCTCAAACTGTGCCGCATAAGATCCTACCAAGTCCGAGCTGCATAAGCTCTTTTAAACAGGGCCAAATGAGCACCCGCTAAACAGAGCCGCATAAGCTCACTTGAACTGGGCCGCATGAGACCACGCTAAATAGAGCCACATAAGCTCATTTGTACTGGGTCGCATGAGACCCCGCTAAACAGAGCCGCATAAGCTCATCTGAACTAGGGCGCATGAGACCCTGCTAAATAGAGCCGTATAATCTCATTTGAACTGGGCCGCATGAGACCCCGCCTAATCAGAGCCACATAAGCTCGGAAACACTAAGCAGTTTTCTCTGGCCATCTTCTAACTTGTTTCTTTTGTCCTTTTTTCAGTGAATTTGCCAGTCAATCCTGCGGGAGAGCACTTGGTAGGTCGCGCCCAATCTGCTGTGGGCGTTAGGTTCGACCACATAGTCGAGCATGTGGTGAACCAGGTTCGCAAAGACGAACCTGTGGAGAGGCTGAGAGACATAAAAAACCAGTCCTTTTTCTTTATCTCAGGGATGATGAACTCAGGGCTGCTGGGGGGTAAACACTTGAAGCCTGCGTTCCTCTTCGGGGATGCCTTAACTGTAAAGAACTCCCAAGTTCTGGATATATCTGAGAGTTAGAGTTTTACTTCTGACGGGATGGCGATCCATATTCGTCTGATGGAGCGTCACTTCCCACTGTCGTGGTTCAACATGCTGCTGATGGATAGAAAGATAGAGGATTCCTTGACTCCGAGTCGGTCTGGGATGTTCATGGGCAACATCCACTATAACAACAACTTGGGGTCAGTGTATGCGGGCAAGGTACCGGTCAGCCGCTATGTGATAGGGTTGGCCCCGGGAAATTTCTTGAATGTGCAGGGTCCCAACTTCAAGTTCTCTCAAGCATACACTTTCCTGAACCAGCTTGCTAGGAATGGGTCCTATCCCGTTGGCCGGTTGTCGCTACCGAGTTGGGTAAACCCCATCCCTTCGTGGACCAACCTGTCTATGTGGATCGCGCAGAAATACGTGACTCTCCTGTACGAGATTGGACTCTACCATGCTATTCAGGGCACCAGCTACGGCTTGCCCATAAACAAGAAATTGTTCATGGCTCTGCTGGAGATGTACAACTGCCGTACGGGGACCTTCTTTACACCCATAGGGGAGATGGAGCTTGCTCTCCACGAGATGAATGACGTCTCGAAGCTACCTTGGGGAAATAAAGTCTTTGAAGTGTACACTCCCACGAATAAAGAGTTCGAGGAGTTGGAGGAGAGGTTTCCGGGCTTTGTTGCCGTCTACCAAAAATTGCTGTGTCATCACAGCACGTGCCAGCAAATGTCGAAGAAAAAGAACGACAGCTCGGAAAGGAACCTTCCTCACACAAAAGCCTGGCTCACTTATCTTTTTATGCTCAGTTCCTCAGGCCGGGTTTCTCCCCGAAGTCCTCGAACTCGAGAGGAGGTGCAGGACCAGGTGTCAACCGCCAAGAGGGTAAGAACCACCGGTGACAGGTTCGGGAGTCAATCTGACTCTTTTGCTTATTTTTATCAAGACACTCAGCCGTTGTCCGAGAAGGCTCTTCTGGTAGGATTCTTGATGGTGTGGCTACGGAATTGCGTAGTTTTAGGAGGGGCTGGTTCTATTGAGAGGATCAGCCGCAACTTTATCCTTTCTACTGTGAAGCTGGTCTTTGGGGTCAGACTAGCTCTTCTTCTGGCCATGATGTGCAGCATACATCGTGGCCTTCATACTTTCATGTCCAAGGTCATCACCCGTGACGCGATCAAGGACTTTGAATGCATCGAGCTGCCCTACCATTATCTGATGGGATGGCCATTGATGCATTGTCGGTCTTCGATGAGGCCTGGCCCCGAAGATGGCATAACTGCTGATGACGCTTTCATCTTCCAGTATCATCGCATGCCTTGGGATTACGAGACTATACGCGCCTGTCGGATGGCGTTGGCGAGAGTGGACAGATACATTTTTTTATGTCTATTCCTTGATTTACTACTGAGGAAGTGAGGGCCGTACATCTTGATGGTATTGGGCCTCCTGACTTCTTATCCGACAAGATGCTCCTTTTGTTGCACAACATTCGACCCGCCCACCTGGTATACTGTAACAGCAACACTGTCTACTTGGAGCCTTACTTGCCCATAGGTTCTCCCGACAGTTTGGGTATAGTCAGCTATTCTTGGACAGTCCCAGCTCTTGCCTGGGTTTTGAAGGTAGCGTCCTCGACGGCATCAGGGCCTGGCACTATTATAACACGGTTCACACCCATACCAGCTTCTCAGTTCCTGATGCTGAGGAGTCAGGGGAGATCTTGTACTTGGCGACTCTATATCATGTCATGGCGAACAAGCCTCCTGTTGGTTTTGACCCGAGTACCAGCTTTATTGTTGGTAGTGGCTTGGAGGAGAAGTCCAAGGCGTCTAAGGTGAGAAAGAAGTGGGAGAACACGACTGCTGCGTCAGACTCGGAGTCTGCCAACGCGGACAAAGAGGATGACGAGCATGACCCCGATAACTCTCTTTCTTCCGCAGAAGATGTGGTGGCGGATCAGCCGCCTGTCGTGCCTGGTCCTTCACGCAAGGGGAGCAGGCGTGAGCCCTCTGTTGGCGGCATAACTTACTCCGTGAAATGGGCTGCGGTTAAGCCTCGCGGGCTGCTCATTAGGGAGAGACGCGAAGATGTTGATGCCATTTCGGAGGTGAACTGAATTACAACCATCTTCTTCTTTAGCTCTTCTTTTTCCTGAACTATGACCTAATCATTTTTCTTTTCTCTGTATGTGTCAGGAGAAGGGGACTTTTCAGAGCCGGCTGTTGCCTCTGCAGTCGACCCGGCTCTAACTAATCTAATTAGAGATATGAGTGCCGAGATTCTTGCTGCCGGGATTCTCCCAACGACGGATGAGGTTCCTCCAGTCATTGACGTCCCAACCCAGGGCGATGTGGTCTCTGCTGAATCCGTCCCATCCAGCTGTATTCGACTCGGATGTCGCTGATGAAGGGGCTACGGCGGCTGTGAGCGAACCTCAGCCTCAGCAACTCTCGTCTGGTAAGATAAGCTTAAGTCTTGACTAATGAGAAGGTTTATTTGCTCTATCATCACATCCTTCGGGTTAAGCGAATTGATGGTTGCTCCGGACATACAGGTCCTGCTCCTTCACTGCCAACGACGGAAATTATCGGGGAAGAGTTCGCCAGAGAGGATCTGGTAGATGAAAATATGCCTCCTCCTCCTCCAGCTTACATTGAGGGGCTTCCTGCTAGATCGAGTTCAGGAGAGCAAGCGGAGGAACGGCCGGAGCAAGGAGAACTGGTCCCTGTACCCTCCTTTGTCCATGTGGCTCCGGAGGTCGACCTTTCCGCCCTGCCGAGTCTCCAGATCCTTCGGGCTGCGGAGGAGGAATTGGCCGCTATTTAAGTGTCTTTTCACTCGGAATTTGTTTCCCTTGTGGCAGGGGCATCAAGTTCCGGTGCATCTTTTTCAACACTGCCAGTTAATCTTCCTCTGATGTCATTTTCTTCAGAAGTTCTGGATGAATCATCAAAGGATGTGGTTGACAGTTTCTACCGCCACCTGAAGCGAGGGGTTGAGGCTGCCGTGGAGAGGAGGATTTCTTTTGCCTTGGCCCATCAATGCGCCCGTGGCCAGATCGAACTCCTTAGAACACTTCCCGGTAGGGCAGGGATAGTTGAGCTTCTGGAGCCCAAATTGCTAGAGGCGGATCAGCTTGTGGCCCAGTTTCAAATACCTCGGCAAGTTGATCTATCTTCAGCAATAGATCAGGAGTGGGCCTTCCTCATCACTGCCATGGAGAAGGTAAAGGCTGCACGAGAAGCGTCCAAGCCGATTATAATAAAGGTCCGATCTCTCTCTGCAGTACGATCAGTTGAGCCATAGGGGAGAGGATTGCATTGCCCGGGAAGCGGCCTCCTCTCGCGGGATAATCGATACGAGGGAGCAGATCCTCGAGCTCCAGAGGAAATTAGCTTTCTTGGAATCTGAGCTCGAGGCCTTCCGCGCGGATAAGGAGCTAATTGTTCAGGAGGCCGACAAGGTCACCCGAACTTCTGGTGGCTTGGAGCGTGCTCTGAGGAGGCTTGAAGATGGCTGGCAGGCTCACGCGCATCTGGAGGATGCGGAGCGGTTGACTCAGGAGGCCGAGCGCCGGGCCAAGCGGCGGTTTGAGCGGTCGACGGCCGTACTGAAGGACCGTCTGAGAGAATTATGCGTTATCGAACCATAGTTGGCCTTTTTTCCTTTCTTTCTTTGTTATTTTCCTTTATTTTCATAGGGACGCGGTCCCCGAACATGTAGTACTTTTGTTTTTCAATAAATGACTATGTTACACCATCCATCATCTATTGTGCTTGTGCCGTATATTTGGTATTATGATGTTTGCCCCACTGGAGGACTTTTTGTGGACCTATTACCCTTGGCATACCCTGGTTTTAGGTATGGATAATAAGTTTGATACCGATACCTAGAACGATTCTGTGGTGAGACATAGAAGTTCTTGGTATTGGGTGAAAGAATGCCATGGAACAGCTGGGCTCCAAAGGCATGGGATAACGAAAAAAGATGCACATGCACTAGGGGAGCTAGTACAGCATTTGTGGTCAACTGCGGACATTTGTGGTCAACTGTGGACATTTGTGGTCAACTGTGGACATTTATGGTCAACTGTGGACATTTGTGGGCCTATTATCCTTGGCGTACCCTGGTTTTGGGTACGGATAATAAGTCGAGAGAAAACTAACATACTTACTCAAGGTAATGAGGACGTGGTAAATATGAGGGTTTCTTCAATGGAGTCTTCCTACTCAGAGGTAATGAGGACATGGCAGGAGTGGACACCATGAAGGGTATATAAAATAACTCAGAGGTAATATGGACGTGGAAGTTCTACGTGAGGGGTGGTTTATTTTTAATGGAAGTGAAACAACTCAGAGGTGACATCGACGTGGTTGTTTCGGGAAATTTACGGATCTGTTACCCTTTTTATGCACTGAAAGCACGGGTAATAGATCATGAGGAAGATGCTCTTTTAGGAAGGAAGTTCAGAGGTATGATCATACATGACTTACAACCCAGAAGATGTGATATGGATTAATTTGGAGTGACCAGAGTGTAAGTTTAGCGGTACCTAAGGGCATATAACTTAACAGTCCGGTAGATTTGGAGGATGTCGTTTAGACATAATACTTCTTCAGGAACTTGCCATTGACGGGCAACATGAGCAAGTCTCCATTTTGTTTTGCGATGCGGTAAGCACCATTGGTGAATACAGCTTCGATGATAAATGGGTCTTCCTACTTTGGTTGGAATTTGCCGGCGGTTTTGTGAGTCATAACCATCGGCCTCGGAACTGCCAGAACGAGATCGCCCACTTGGAATGTTCTGAGTTTAACCTTCTTATTGAAAGCTCCCGAGATGCGTACTTGATACAGCTCGATTCGCTGTTGAGCTAATAGGCGCTTCTCATCTAAGGCCTCTAACTCTTGTAGCAGGCGATGGTAATTATCGTCCACCGTCAATCGATAGGTGAGGGCAACGCGAAGCGAGGGGATTTGAGTCTCCAGTGGGAGAACTGCCTCACTCCCATACACCAGAGAGAATGGTATGTTCCCGGTGGCCGTCCGGACTGTAGTACGATACGGCCATAAGCATTCGCCAAGCTTTTCATTCCAGTCGCGTTTGTTGGAAGACACAAACTTCTTGAGCAGCTTGATTATAGTTTTGTTGAATGCTTCTGTCAACCCATTCGCTGTCGGATTGTACGATGTTGAAGCAACATTTTGGATTCGGTGTTTGTCACAAAATCGAAAGAAGGCGTAGCTTGCGAACTGCGGACCGTTGTCGTGGATGATCCTTCGAGGCAGTCCAAAGCGATAGATGACGTGATGCTTGAGGAAGCTGTTCACATTTGATGTCTTCACCTCTGCAAGTGGGATAGCTTTCGCCCATTTGAAGAAGTAATCTGTAATTGCTAGTATGAAGCGGTGACCTCTGGATGAAAGTGGGGTGATAGGACCAATGATATCCATTCTCCATGCCTCAAATGGCCAGGATGCCACCGTTGGATGTAGGAATTCCGATGGTTGGTGTATAAAATCTGCATGGACTTGACAAGCTTTATACTTTCTTGTGTAGTCTATTGCATCTGCCACCATCGTAGGCCAGTAGAAGCCCCTCCAGCGAAGGCCATCTTGCAATTTCGGGCCAGGCTGATGGGCCCTACAGACCCCGTCATGTGCTTTACATACAGCTTCTTTGGCTTCTGTATTTGACAAACACCGAAGCAGAAGTCCATCGTAAGATTGCCGATACAACATCTTTGTCTCAGTATCGTAGAAGAATCTGAGAGAACGTCTTCTAATAGAGGTGGCTTCTTTCGCATTCTCCGGCAAGATGCCATAGACTGCAAAGTCAATAAATGGGAGCCTCCAGTCCTGTGTTCCGTCGACCGTCAGGGCAGAATAGCTCTCAGCAAATTGGACGTTGTTCTTGGGATAGACCAACTCATGGCCTATTACGTCCACCAAATGATGAGTATATTTTGGGACTGCCCGGGAAGCGGCCAGTCCTGCTAAGGCGTCAGCTTCAATGTTTTGGAGTCTTGAAACATGTTCTATGAAGAACCCTTTCAGAGACGTAATGATGGCGATCACTACCTGATGATAGGGGATCATGTCTTCATGACAAATTTCATATGAACCCCGGATCTGATTGACGATTAACTGTGAATCATCGTATACCTCTAGGTACTCTATCCCCAGTTCTTTTGCAAGTCGGAGGCCGATAACCAAGGCGTTATACACGGCCACATTGTTCGAGCAGGGTTCTGTAAGGGAATATGCCCGATTAATCACCAAGCCAGAGGAAAAAATCAGTACCACTCCGACTCCAACGACAATGTTGCCCTTGGGCCAAGTTCTCGAAGCACCGTCGAAGAACATTCGCCAGATGAAATCATCGGAAGCCATGTTTGAATTGGCGACCTCGTCTGGAATCTCCTCATATATTCTGGTTGACTTCGAACTTGGATAGGCTGCTAAAAAGTCCGCCAGAGCTTGACCTTTGACGGCCATTTGCAGGACGAAGATCATGTGGTAGGGAGACAATAATATCACCCAGGTAGCGAGGCGAAAGCTGAGTGCACCTGTCTTGGTCATGAGGACCCTGAGGGGATTAACTCGAGATATGACAAGGATGGTTTGTCCTGTAACATAGTGTCGCGTCTTTTGGATAGCTAACACCAAAGCAAGACATTCCTTTTCCACGGCGGTGTATCTATGCTCTGGCCCAATCATCATTCGGCTGAGGTAGTATATAGCTTGTTCATGCCCTGCATCATTGTTTTGTGCTAGTAGAGCACCAAGGGAATGCTCCATCACTCGTACATAAAGCAAGAATGGCTTTCTAGCAACCGGGGCCACCAGAACTGGAGGATTTAACAGATATTTTTTGATGTTGTCGAACGCACGTTGGCACTCTTCATCCCATACGAATGAGACGACCTTCTTTATAAGGTGGGTGAATGGTTGACATCGCCCAGAGAGGTTAGAGATGAACCTCCTGATGTAAGCTAGCCTACCTTGAAGGCCTCGGAGTTCATAGAGATTTCTCGGGGGACCCATCTCCTTGATTGCCTTCATCTTCTCCGGATCTATATGAATTCCCTGGGCAGTAATGATAAAACCCAAGAATTTTCCACTAGATACGCCCAAGAAGGATTTCGTAGGATTCATCTTTAAGTTGTGCACTCGCATCAGGTCGAATACCGTCCTCAGATCCTGCAAATGGTCTCCCTTATAGCGGATTTTGACAGCGATGTCATCAACATAACACTCCACGGTCTTGCGCAGGTGATCTCTGAAGATGACATTCATGGCTCTTTGATATGTGGTGCCGACATTCTTTAAACCGAAGGGCATGACTGTGTAATAGTACACAGCAATCGGTGTTCAGAATGATGTATGCTTTTCATCGTCAGGAAACACCTTGATTTGGTTGTATCCTGAGAAGCCATCCATGAATGACATGCGCTCGAAGCCACATGTGTTGTCGATCATGATGTCCATAATGGAAAGAGGGAACTCATCTTTAAGACATGCTTCATTTAGATTTCGGAAGTCGATGCAAATTCGAATATTCCTATTCTTTTTTAGGACTGGTAGTATGTTGGTGACCCAGTCTGGATGTTGCTCCTCTCGAATGAAGCCGCTGGCTATTAGTTTGTTGACCTCAGCTTCGATGGAATTCATGATGTCCGGGCAGAAATGTCTTTGCTGTTGCTTGACCAGTTTTACGTCTGGATGAATGTTGAGTTAATGAAGTGCCACTTCGGGGTTAAGCCCTGGCATGTCTTCATAGCTCCAGGCGAACACATCAATGTACTCTCTGACGAGTTGTAAAAGCGCCTCCCGCTCCTCGTCTGTCAGGCTTTTGCTGACGAAGATTGGCTTTGGAGAGGACTCATCACCGAGGTCAACTTGCATAACCTCATCTTCAGTGGAAGGTTCACGGAGTTCGAAGCGTTTCTCCTACTGTGCATCTAGTTGTTGGACCCAAGGTTTTAACTCGAGAAGTTCGGGTACGTCTTCGTCTTCTTCGTAGGCATCAGCAAATTCCATATTGATAGACAGAGCTTGCCTGAATACGTCCCCGATGCTAACATCCGAATCAGAAGTTGGTGATCCGGTTGAGTGTGAATGCCAGTCACATTCCTCATCTGAGATTTTAGGAGTTGTTGTAGGTGTAACATAACCTAGCCCACATCTGGTCTTGTTGTAATCATCTTTTGGTTTCCCAGCCGGGACTGGCAACTGCAAAGGTAATCGCCGACCGGTGCCGTAATTCAAGCCAGGTGTAGTCTCCAGATCATACCCCTGTTTTTGTATGAGGTACTTGGATCGGAAGCTATACAGATAGAGGGGCAGTCTCCCGGTGTCAGGTTCGAGATCAACTTCTTCTATCCTGAAGGGCTATGGATCATTCTTTCGACCGAAGATGATTGTCCTCTCCCTCGACTATGAAGCAAGCGTCTTCTACGGGAGTAAGTTGGTTTGTGGTGTAGACATTTGTCACCTGTCTGTGTAGGTGGGTGCCTATACCGTGTTATATAGCATACATTGTACAAAGCTTATTAAGCTTAAGGTAGTTCAAAGATAGCCCTTTATTGATGAAGTAAGGTATCTTTTCCGGTGGAATTACATCATCTGCGGACGGAACATCAGTATGAGCAGCCACATACTTGGTCAGCTCTAACTCTCCTTCGGCCACCCCCTGTGTTAATGAAGACTGGGAGGATGACCTGGGCAGCTTAATCATCAGGGGCTCCAATGGTGGAGCAGAACGTGGAGTTGTTGGGGCACTAGCGACCCCTAGTTTGGTGCTCTGTGCTGGGTGGAGAGTTGTTGGCTCGCTAGCAGTCCCCGGCTTAGCGCTCAGCTGTCGACTTATTCTGGGAAGACGAATCATCATTGGCTTGACAGAGGGATTGAGCTCCTATGTTTGTTGCTGGCCGGCACTCGGCAGCCTGATTATCAGTGGCTCCGTCGTGGGTCTTGGCCCTTGGCCAGACCTTGGCAGTCGGATGGTCATCTTCTCCTTTTGTGCAGTGAGCACCGGAAGACTAGTTGTTTCTCTACGTAGAGTGGCTGTAAGAGGTACCATCCTGCCTAGTTTGCGGGGCTAGAGATGGATCCTCAAAGGTTCCTCAGGCCCCACAATGGCCTCCGTCTGCTCTTGAACCTCTTTCTTGATCAGATGCCTCTTTGATTTGTCGTACAAGCAGGAATTCGAATAATAGGATTTGACCCCTTTGAAGGGATCGATGTCGGCAAATTCCGTCCTCACGAACCCGTGCTTGTCGACGTACTTGAAGGACTGGTGCAATGTGGAGGGCACGATCATGTAATCGTGTATCCACGGACGTCCCAAGAGAATATTGTAGGAGGTGTCTGCATCGATGACATAGCAGGTTACTTCCGACTGAAGGTCGCTAATTTGGCACTTCAGACGAATCTTTCCGATGGGATAGCTTCTCCCGGAATTGAAACCGCTGATGGCGGTGCTGGTAGGAGTTAGCCGGTACATAGGGATGCGCAGATAATGAAGCAAGCTCTTGGGATAATGCTTATCGAAGAACCGGGATCAATGTGCATCCGATCCACCTTGACGTCGCCGACATATCCAGTATAATACAAAGGACGATCGTGCAGATTGGTTTTGATAAACATGTCCTGCGGAGTAAAGATAATGTTGGGCATTGCACCGGTACAAGCGCTGTCCTGGAGATCTATCGACGGGCTTTCCCCAGTAAGGTTGACCTGAGCCAGATATGCGTCGGCATTCTAGAGTGCCTCGTTTAGTATGGTACGATCATCTTTGGAGTCTCAGGAGCTCATATAATGATAACTTGGCCGGTGTGTTGGCCAATTGCGCCAGGATGTCAAAATTGTAGGGCTTCTCTAGCCCGTGAGGCGTGTCTTTCCGGAGCGGCTTGTCAAAGCGGGTCTCCTTTGGCTTGGGCTTATTGGCCGACGGAGGCTGAGAAGGTCCTGGGGTGTCAGCAGCAGCCGGCTGGCGTTCTTCAGCCAAGTTACTTGGTGTAGGTTGGGATTGTGTACAAGACCTGGTGACGACAGTCGTAGCTTCTTCGACATCTGCCAAGATTGTGCTGCGGGACTTGACTTTTCCGCCCTTCTTATTGCCAGTAGAAGGTGATATTGGCTGTGTTACTTCAGATACTAGGTCCAGATGGACCCACATGACCTCCCCTCATGATGTGGTGAGGGGTACCAGACCAGCAGCCTGGTCTTAGGGAGGTGGAAGATTAGCGACCTCCATCTTTGCCCGGGGGATGGGTACTACGCCGTCTTGAGTCATTGTCGGAGGGAAGCTACGGAATTGGACTGACACCATGTTGGCCACCACGATCACCTCCTCGAAATCAATGGCCAGGGCCTTAGAATCAATGAGGTTCTAGATGTACCACTTCAGTTGGAAGCAGTCTTGTGTAGCGTGGTGGACATAGAGATGGTAGTAATAGTACTTGGGGCTCTCCATCTCTGTAGGACGAGGTTCACGCCTTGGAGGAGGGAGCTGAATTCGATCTCCTTGTATGAGCATGTCAAGGATGGGCTTGATATGGCTGTCTTCGAAGGAGTAAGTCATCTGCAGCTAATACTTCTCTGCCGGCTTCGGTTTAGTCTTCTGGGCTGTGTCGGCCACCATGGCCTGTTTGCCCTTGTTGTCCCGGTTGTTGAAGGAATTACCCCTATTGTTGTTGTTGGCATTAGGGCGTTTGCCCTTATCGTTTCCCTCTGAGATGTGCAATCCCAGTTGGCGAGCTTTCCTCATCTTGTCTTTTGCGCTAGTGGCGCTGATGATAAAAGTCTTCCAGTCCTTAAATTGACTTTCGCCCATCCAGAGGCTGATTGTGGGGAGCAGCCTCTTCATCGCGGTTTGGCAAAATCGCTCAATGTAATTTCTTGTCAGGTCCTTCTCTTCTTGGACAACGTCCATGAGGGTTGACATGGTCACATCTTACCCCAACTCATAGAACCTCTCCAAGAACATCCGTTTGAAGCCAACGAAGGAATAGATGTAGTTGTCTGGCAAGTTGCGGTACCAGTCGAATGCGACCCCTTCTAGTGCCCCAATGAACAACCGCGTAAGGATAGCGTCGTCATGCGGCAGATGATCTGTTGTGACCTTAAAGTAGGTCACGTATCGGCTAGCAGAGGTCTTGCCATCATATGGATTAATGTTGAATGGCTTGTACCATGGAGGGAAGGGGACATCTCTCCATGCAGCGGGATATGGTTGTCGTATCCTGAGGTCTTGAGAGTTTTCTAGGGCGTCAAATATTGCCCGAAGCTCCTAGACCTCTCTTCTTGCCTCCCTAGCCTCGTGTGTAGCAGTGGGATCCGACATTCCCGATAGATTGTCGCCTGGGGTCGGTGCAGTTGTGTTTTAGTCCGCATTGACGACGGGACCCAAGCTTGTCTGGCCAGGCATCCTTCCTTGGAGAGTCGGGAGGGCTGCCTTAATCTCGTCCACTAACTTGACCAAGGTATGAAGTATGGCCTCAAGAGTGTCGAGGCGTTGTCGGTCGCTGGGACCGTCCTGGTCATTCTCAATCATAAATACTATTCACACACGAGGAACAGTAGAAGGAACTGTGGAGGACGTGCTCTCCGAATCATACCCCTGAATGGAGAAGTCGTCGAGATATGTAGGAATGTTCTCCTCCGGTTCGGACTCGGAGGAAGTGCTACCTCCTGTATTGGAGGTTGCTTCATCTTGGGACCCATGGATGTTTCCAGTGACGTCTGGGTCCGTTGCATCTATTGGTGGAACTGTCTCCCCTGGTTGATCTTCTTGGAACACCGGATTATCGTGGATGTTCCGGGGAGTGCTACCCCCAGCTTTGGCTACCCCCTGAGGTGTAGTTGACAAATCCCCCAGTGTTGAAGATTTCGTCTTTGAGCGGGTCCCCTGGTAAACCCCTCCTGAGGTGGTTGTGGACAGCCGCTTGGATGCGAGTTTCCTTGCCGCGCTAGTTGAGATTGTCGGGCTGGAAACATTTATCTTCTTCCTCGCCTGGATACGAGTTTCCTGGCTGCTTGGATACGAGTTTCCAAGAACGACATGGAGCGCCTCGTCTCCTGAGCTTTGTTGCAGGACCGGTCCTAGCTGCTGTAGTCGTTGGAAGACGGACTGCCGGTCCTCTTGTACTGGCACCTTGCTGCAGCAACAGTTGACAATGACTTTAGTACAGTGATGTCCATGAAAGGACTCTCTACAAACCAAGATTTCTTCTCTTTCCTTGCACTTGTAAAGAATCACATCACGCAAGTCACTCTTTTTGTGGGCCCGGGAGTCCCGAGCACACGAGTGTGTTGGCACCATATTTACTCCCTGATTGGGAGACCCTTGTGAACCACTCTGTCTGTTTGCCGCCAGGGGCTGGACACGGTCGGTTCTGTACAACTTTTCATCAGAGGCCTGCCCAATAGTAAGCGAAGCTCTCTGATGGTCAGAGGTTGGGACAGCTGACTGAGCTCAATGAGCCCGCGCTTTCCTAGACATCTTCTCTCTAGCGCCCAAGGGCACATAGTAGGAAGAGTCCAAATTGTGCCGCACAGATTCTGGCACATCTTTCTAAGAGCCTCTGAGGTTAGGACCGCATGAGAGGCGGTCAAAGACTGACCCTGAGTCGCATGGAGTAGATGGTCTATGGCTGGGATTAGTGGCCGCATAGGCTGTCTGCATGCGGCTGGCATTTGTGGCCGCATAAGCAGTCTGCATGCGGCGGGAAGCTGCGACCGCATGAACCTTCTGTATGCGGCTGGAAGTTGTGGACGCATGAGCCTCCTCCATGCGGCTGGAAGTTTTGCCCGCATGAGCCTTCTGCATACGGCTGGCTTTTGTGGCCGCATGAGTCTTCATACGGCTGGCGCCTTTATACAGCTTTTTCCTGGACCGCATAGAGTCCCTCTTTGCCCCTGCAAGTCCAGTATCGTAGTGTTTTCCTCTACCGGACTTGGGGACAGCAGAGTCCTCTACGGTTTAAAGCGGGGCCGCATGTGAGTCTTCTCCGTCGTCTTGGGCAGCAGAGAATACTTCTTCTAGAGCTTGGGAAGGAGCAAATGATTTGGGCCTCCACTTCCTGCGGGCCTTCTTTGTGCGGGCTCGCTTTTGGACCGGGCCAGCGCTCACGTCGAAGAGCATTTCTTCAAACGCCTGCTGGTCGAAGCGGACGACCAGCATCTGTTGCGTGGAGCCAAGTTTGGCTGCGTCCGATTGCGTCACCAACTTCTCAGCAGTAGAGAAGTTAGTCCCCAGCAGAGTCGCCATCGTGCTTGCCATTGATTATCGAAGAACAAAACAGTTTTATGGGAGGACTGAACTTTGATTCACAATACAAACTCGCTCGTACAAAGAGAGCCTAGGAACAAAACCAAGGAAAAGCAATCTAAGTACAATTGTTTAGATTTTGATTCTGGAGGGTGACAGTAGAGGCTCGGGAATGTGATACCAACTCTGCCTTACTCCTTGGATGATCGAATAGGGCCTTGGCTCCGGCGAAGAAGTGCTCTCTCTCTTTGTTCTGTCTGTGTTTTTTTGTGTTTATATCTCCTGCTCTGTGTCTTTTTTCTCTGTGTCTGTGCAAAAGAATAATCCTCTGCTATTTATAGAACTTTGTGGTGAGTGGGGCCTGCAATAACTGTGCCTTGAAAAGTGGACGATTGGGGATTGGTTAAGATTAACCTTGATATGTCTGTTGGAAATCAATCTGGGCTGTCGTGTTGGTTGTAATAAATCTGCATTGTTATGATTTATTGGGTGCAATAAATCCGAGTGGATAAGTCTTAGTCATTCTTCTGCCATGTGTCCCCAACTGCAATTATGCTGCGAGTCGCATGAACGGGTCATCCTGGCAGAGCCGCATGAGTGTGGCCTGGTAATTGAGCCACATGAGGGTGGCCTCACAATCGAGCCGCATGAGGATGGCCTCGCAACCGAGCCGTATGAGGGTGGCCCTCACAACCGACCCGCACGAGGGTGGTCCCCACAACCGAGCCACATAAGGGTGGTCCCCACCATCGAGCCGCATGAGGGTGGCCTTCAACTGAACCGCATAAGGGTGGCCCCCACAACCGAGCCGCATAAGGGTGGCCCCCCAACTGAATCGCAAAAGGATGGCCCCCACAACTGAGCCGCATGAGGTGGCCTCACAACTGAGCCGCATGAGGGTGGCCTCATGTTAGAGCCGCATGGAAGTCCTTCAAGCGATCCGCATGGAGAGCTTTGGAATTGGTGGATCGTGCCAGCTATAAAGATTTTTCTCGTCTCTCTAGGAGCACGTCATTATGTCAGAGTCATCATTTTACCTTTATGTCAGAGCTGTCAATCCTTTGTGTCAGAGCTGCCGTATTGCGTCAGAGCATTTAATGAGCCAGCTACACAGAGTAATTGTGGCTAGCTGTAGAGACCCATTTTTGAACCGCATAGGGCCACGTGGTTTTTCCCGAGCCGCATGGAGCTATCGGGGACTTTCGAGTCGCATGAAGCTCTAAGGGACTTTCGAGCCGCATGACGCTCTAAAGGATTTTGGAGCCGCATGAAGCTCTAAGGGATTTTTGAGCCGCATGAGACTCCCCCCTGTTTCGAGCCGCATGGACTTTCTTGTTCTTTTCCCTGCTTCTACAAGGGTAGCATAGTAAAGGTTATGAATTGAGTGTTTGGCTAGTTTTGGAATCGAATTGGTTAGATATGTGTTGTAAGTCTGAAAAATATGTCTTCCATGACTTTTGTGTATAAGTAGCACACGGGGTCTCAATTTGGTGGCACTCTAGTGGTATGTGTGTAGTAGGTTTCGAGTATATCATAGCCATATATTGGGTCAAGGGAACCGAATCGAGGTTGGGTCTCTAATTAAAGTCGGATAGTACCTTGGTATTATGGTAAGGTTTATATTTGGTCTTCATGACCCGGAAGTCGTATCATAAAAATAGAGTACAAGAAAACATGTTTGAGTGGGACATGGTATGCCTAGATGAAGGTGGGATCTTCTAGGTCTTGCATATAAAATTTGTTGGAAGATAATAGCTAGTCTCGTGCTCCGAATGTCGATGTCATGGTAGGGGACATCAAATGATCAAAATAGAAAGTGGGTGTTCATGAGCCACTAGTTAACACCTTAATGTAAACCAACTTATTCCAATCAATCACTTGTACTAGTGTATCCTAGAATTTAGAAGGCTTACATCTACTCACTCTAGAAGCTAAGACACGGTTTTCAGGATTAATGAGGTCAGGAAATTTTAAGTTGCAATATGGTATCTTGACTATGATTATAAAAGAATAATACTCAGGACAATAGGTAAAGAGATACAGTGGATATGGATCGAGTATGAAGGTCCTTTTCTAATTTTGAACGGATACAAAACAATTGTACATATATCGCCTTCGTAGCCATAGGTGGTACGGCGAACTAAGGGGACATTCTGCGTCTTTCGTCTCTCAATACGAGCATTTGTTTTTTCGATTTTTAAGTAAGGGCGGAAAACAATAAGGAGTTCGAGGGAAGGGATCGATTGCGAATACGAGGTTCCAAGGGCGAATTGAATAATTCCAAGTGAGTTGCCAAGGCAGTTATGATTAAGATCCTAGGGACTTCTATATCTCAATCCATGTAGGATAATCATATGAAGAGCGAACCATGTGCACTAAGGTTGATCAGACCATAATACATCAATTCTAATTAGACAATATGTTAGTGGGCGTCCCCAATAAACACATGTCCTGAACAAGCTTGATAAAGAAAAAGCTTGCAAAATCTAGGCTATAATAGCGATGTTTAGTCACGGTAGTTCAAAACGTAAGTACACAAGATATATAGTTGAAAGAAGGCACAAGTGGTTCAAGTTCATCAAACTCTAAGACTCGACCTATGATCGTGCCTCTACAGTTGTCCCATTGGTTTCTTATCTAAGGCATTGGTTGAACTAATAAGCACAGTCTAAGTAATCTTCTGAGTGTTCTCTTTAAAGAAGGTCTTAGGGACAAGGAGGATGATAGGTCATGAGGTATTCTACCCAACTTAAAAGAGTTCAAATAATAGTGTGTTTGAGCAACATAAAACGCATATACCAAGTATGAGTCATCTTCCTAACCTGTCTATCATCACGGGGAGAAAGGACAATATTTGTGGTAGAAAGGGAATCAGGCAATATGTAATTAAAGACAATCAACGGGTTCAAAGGGAATCAAGGATGGAGGTCAATTATGTGGATGAGGTAGCTAGGTTCTAATTCTATATGCAGGCCCATTCAGTACAGTAACGTAACCGAAACGGCTAACTCCAGGTGAGGAATGATTAGTTATGTACCTATTGATAGCACAGTTTCTTAAGGGAATATATTATACCAGTTCCGAGGTCGTCATATGTTCTGATCATTTACCATTATCAACAATTTAAAGATAATAACAATGTATCTATGTTTTAGGAAAGGATGAGTAAGATGGAAAATGCATGACTAGGCTTATGATTAACCAGTACGGTGTGGCTCTAGTGTTAAATAAGGCAAGTAGCAAAAACGTAGCAACTAAAATCATACCTGCTATGATTTCCCTCAGGGATTCTGTACCCTCTACCGCTAGTGAAAGGCCTGCTCGTGCTTCTGACTAGGGCCCTGTGCTCTCGCCCTGTGGAACTCCAATCGCTGTGTAGGTAATGGTGGACGCGGTGCTCCTACTGTTGGTGTCATAAGCCTCGACACATGCTGAACCGGTCGAGGTGTGGGAAGTGCTGGGACTATTGGCATGGGAGTCTGCTGATCATGCACTTGAGTTCGTGTCTCGGGACAATCTTTAATCATATGTTGTCTCGATCCACATCTTAAGCATAAACCATGACGGATTCAACAATCTTTACTGATGGGTCCCTTCTTTCTACAGTAGTTGCAGGTAGGCTTATCTCAAGCCCGGTATAGTCCTTCTCCTTGCTGCTATTACGCGGTATACTATGTCCCCGTATAATTTTGGCTTCGTGATAATTGGAACCACAAATCATACACTGTCCCAATCTACGACGACAATCCTTCATAACGTAACCCTTCCTATGGCAGAAATGACATGTAGGAAGCCCCCTACCTAGATATGGTGATGCTCTAGGGTGTTGTTGTGCTTCAGGATGTCTATTCGGCCCGTTCTGAGTCTCTCTAATTGGCACTAAGGCTGGCAAGGTAGATAGAGTCATGTTTAGGGCTACATATATAATACTCGTTACAAACTCATTCTGTTGTTGCTGCACTTATAATAACCTTAGTAAGAACCTTGACGCTGAAGCCTCGTTAGAGTAAGGAATTGGCGTGGATGATGGGGACTGGGGAGGAAGTGGCGTATATTCTTGCTAGGAAGCTGGGATTCTCAGATCTGGTTGAGTCACACAATTTGGCTGAAGTGTTGTAGTAGAGGGCACATTCTCTTCTAGGGGTACTACAGTGGTCTGCCCAGTCTGGTTGGCTGGGGGTGCTTAAGTCTCCTGGTACACCATCGATGGGATCGTGGTAGCCTGCCGCTGTCCTGGATGATACGGCGTCACCGGGGTCATCAGAGGGTTCTGCTCCTCATGGGTAGTCGTATCACCAGCTCTGGGGGTCAAGGTAATGGTGCGTCCGCTTGGTAGATTCATATTGCTGGCACAAAAATGGGATGACGTTAGGAAGGTTTGACAGAAGGCGATCTCAAGAAATCAAAAAGTATTTGAAATGTTTGGAAGTCAAAGGAGGTAGTAGTTCTAGATGAGATACTATTTATATTCCTATATGCAGGCTTGTTGGGCACAGTCATGTAACCCAACAATATTTTCTGACATACATGGGCCACCACAAAAACATGTAACGTCCCAGTCCCAAAATATATAGGACAGAGTACGCGAACATGCCAGCTGCACATATACGAAGAATACTCCAATATATATAATCCTCGTATACGTACGTAAGCTGCATAATAAATGATCACATGCCAGAATAATATAATTTAATCTCATCACAGCTCAACACAGAAGATAATAAAGTCCAGTTAATAAATGAGTGTATCAAAGATAGCCGGGTGAACATACTCACTCCAAGCAGCTATAAAAATAGTCTCATAAGATCGGAGTCCAACCTCCACAAAAATATAAAGGAAAGAGATGTAAAAATATCCACTAATGTCTCAATAAATGAATAGACTAAAAATCAGCAGGAGATGCCTCGTCATCAAAATGGGATGGATCCAGTGCTGCTCCGTACTCCTGCGGGAAGTCGACTAATCCTGGAGAGATAACCAGGTCCTTAGAGGGACGTAGCAAGATACAAAAAAACACCATGCCATATAAACTGTGATAATAAGTAGAAAATAAAGTAATGCATGCCATATGGTACCTAACCATTCTACTGTGAATATGAAGTTGAAATATAATCCTTCGACGAATGAGCCCTGGCTGATAATAGGGTCCGGTATAGTCCCCTCTTGGGCACCAATGACCAAGCGCATAACGTTCAAGAACGTCAATGGCCAACCTGAGGGGGTAAGCATACACGTATCTCCAGCGGAGCTTCTGGGTTACAAGGAATGTGTAATCGAAGCCCATACATCAGGTATTATTCTCCCCACCAAATGTCTATTATCACCATCTCCATAACTGATATGAACCTCTAGTAACCGCCAAGTTTTCTAACATGCAATTCTATTGGCAGTTACTCATATCCGTCGCACGCTTCATACGTATCGGTGGCCAGCCGACTACGCGGGTACGTGTCCTACATGTGACTCACAACACATGGTAAAGCAAGTGTCAAGGCCGCATGAGATATACCAATACCTCATCAATAATGGGTGGCCACTAGACTAAGTCAATGCAAGAGAGATAAATAAAAGCAAGAAAACGACCGATAGAGTCGCTTGCACTCAAGTGTGACTTGGACGTACAGTTTTATAATAAAAATAATTAAGAAATGCTGAAAATAACAACTAAAAATAAGAATATGTAATTCACATAATAAGGTGGCAAGTTATCTTGCCTGATTCTGTGCGAGGCTCCCGCGTCCACACCTCCGGAACCCGACGCTCCAAGATAATTAATGGACTAGATTAAGTCACTACTCACGAAACTTACGATATGACTTAATTAGTCAAGTAATGTGTTAAAATTATATTCAATATCTCGTGAAACCATTTAGATCCATACAATCACACACAGGTTTCACGAGACATCGAAACACAGTTTCAGGGTTTCTAACTCTTAATTAGTCGGTTATGCCCCTACTTCAATAACATAATTAAAAATCATATAAAATCATAAAAATAACATTTAAACTAATTTTCTACAGATTTATCTCTGAAATTTCAGAATTAATATTTCTAAAGACATTTATGACTGGTTGATTACTAAGTCAACTAATCTACCCAAAACACGTCCGGAACATAGTTTATGACTCAAAATTGCTAAAATAACCAAATATATATTTTAAACAGCAATTAAATATCTTATTTAAAATAATAATAACAGAGGTACAAGGGTTGAGTTATACAACAAGTTTGGGACATTCTAGGTCAGTCGGTTACCCGAAATTAGCTAGTTTTAACCTACAATTTTCTCGACCAGATTTGAGTTGCTAAAATCGTGGAAAAATACTTAAAAATCCTAATTTATGTATATGAACACACATAAAATTCAGTTTCGAGAATAGGCACCAATAACTCATAGTTTCTTCATAATGGCGTTAATTTTGATCCTACTGAAACATGAATATTATGCCTGTATTTTATGAAACCTTTATGGATGATTATACATAACAAAAGCCATCAAAATATGATTTCTACAAATTTAATATCATATTTCTACAGAATTGTAGTAAGGGTTTGAGTTGGAAAGATTAGGATTTCTTACCAAAGGTCCTTGCTAGAGAGGTTGTGAAGACTTCTTCTCGCCAAAGCTCCAACCTTTCTCGCATCCTTGCTTGCTAATCCTCTTTTGGTGAGTATGGAAGGGTTGGCAATGGCTATAGATGGTTGATGAAGAAGATGGAGTTTTTAGGGTTTGTTTTGAGTGGTTGGGTGGATGTATGGTGGACGAGA
This sequence comes from Iris pallida, assembly GCA_029216955.1. Classification (NCBI taxonomy): domain Eukaryota; kingdom Viridiplantae; phylum Streptophyta; class Magnoliopsida; order Asparagales; family Iridaceae; genus Iris; species Iris pallida. The sequence continues at coordinate 140,863 of JANAVB010036441.1, read as the reverse complement.
TGAGTTTTTGTGAAGGATGGAGAGATGCACAGTGGAGGAGATGATGTATGGAGGCTATGGGGGAAAGATGCTGCCAAAAATATGGAGAGGGAGAGGGGTGGTCGGCTATGGAGATGAAAAGAAAGGAAGAATTAAGTTAGGGTTAGGGTTTGGGCTAAGTTGATGTTTATATATAGGCTTTATTGGGTTGCATGCATGAAAAGGAGTGGGAATCCTATTCCTATGAGTTTTTTGGCCATGGGGGGTTTGCTTGGCCGAATAATCTATGGTGGAGGTCCACTTAGTATGATTTGGTTGTTTGGTGAGTTGGCTAATTGATTGGATTGAGGATTTAAAAAGGTCTTTCCTAATATAGAACTAATTAATTCTATCTATGAAATACAATCCAAATCTGAATTAAATACAAATATATGTAATTATTAATATTTATTAATGTCCAATATGCCTACATAGTATTAGGTTTTGCTTGGAAGAGGTTCGGGAAGGTTTGGTGCAATCGGGTCTCCTAAAAAGTCATAAAGGCTTTCTTAACTAATTAATTAAATAAAAATATAACTTGTGTCATAATTTGAATGGTTAACATGCAAGAGACTACAGTATGACCATGGCTTTCCTAACATAGCTAGCATGCTAGTTAAAGCACCCGACTACGCTAGGCATGCCATACTTTATAGTTGTCTTGCATATTCAAACTCAACCATGACTATAGTCCTTTTATATAAATAAGATAAAAATAAATTAGAATTAAATAAAATCCAAAAAAAAACTTAAATATTCCTTTAAATTTTGAGGAGTTTTACACCGACTACCGATCCAATAGGTGACACATTACCTATAATCTATATATACATGTATATCCCTCTCTAATTAACAGGTAATCCTCATTACCTACTCTAAGTATTGCCTATACTAGATATCTTAGTTCAACTTCTCAGGTTCTATTCTTCCTTAACCATAATATCCACATATATTGCTACACCTTCTTACCCACGAACATACCATTACTTGACTTTACCTAAGTTCACGCATCCAATGGATAACTCATACATAACAACCAACAAGGCCCTCATCTCCACTGATTAGAAATAGGGAAGATGGAAACCTTGGGTTAGACACTAATCACTAATCCTCACTGGTCAATCACATTTGCCATATGGCCTTCACCAATCTACTGCCATTGCATATACCTTATTGACTGATTCTTGAACACTAGTCCAATTACTCACACCTAGGAAAACACTTCCTTATTACCCATACAAGCACACACATACCTCACCATGGCCTATGGCCAAGGTGGCTGTGCCACACCTGCATAGGCCAAGGCACTGCCCTGGTATCTGGCCTTTATGGCCTGCTGCCAAGGCCAACCAAGCTTGGCCAATTCACCCTCTACCTTGGCCACTGTTAACACTGATGCACCCCAATGCCTGCTATTGTATCAACATTTGATTCCCTATCACACACTGGACACTAACTCACTAGCACCCAAGACACTAGGGACACTGACTCCCTACTTTAAATGACACAGGAAGACACTCTTACTAACTAAATACTAACTCAAATGTCATGCACATCACTTGATTCACTCACACAATTGTTTTCAACCACTAGGCTAATAATAGGCCTCACCCCTATTTCCCTTATAATGATACATTACATAAAAAATATAGAACAATGCTTAAACTCTGAACAGACCAAGTGACTGTCCCTCCCACACATACCTGGGCATTTCCCTGTTATAGGAAGCCCTCACTACTCGAACACAAGTCCAAAGCCAAGGCCAACAGGGCCTAACCCACTGCAGTCCAACATAGCCTACCTACTGCAACTGGCTGTGGTCCCCTACTTGCAGCAGGAACCTCTTCACTGCTGTTAGCAGTGGCAAGGCTCTGCCTACTACAACTGATGTTTGATACTCAAGTGAGTATCACACTATAATATATATATATATATATATATATATATATATAAAAAAAAAAAAAAAAAAAAATATATATATATATATATATATATATATATATATTATATCACTAAATACATATGCTGAACAATCACTTACCTATAGTTAAGCAATATATGCAAGTGCTAGCTACCAAAGGAAATTCACTGCCAAGTTCTCTATTCGCTAACCACAAGCCTAAGGCCAACTCCACTGATTACTCCTTCAAATCCGTACTCATCTACTAGATACCCTCTCCTCCTAAAACAATAAATACTAGATATATAGGTTCATGGCCAACTAGGCCAATTAACTAAGTGGCTGCTCCATATAGCACCTCACATAGCCTATGGCCTATGTCCCTGTCCAATGCTTATACCCGAGCCCCCATACAAGTGCACGTTTATTTACCTACACTACTCCTCTACTGAACTTAACTGATACATAGACTGTTCACTCTCAAACACCCCTATTGATACTCACACTGTTACCGTACAAGGAACCCCCTTCTCAATCACTCATCACCTGATACACTATGATCCTACTCATGTGGACTGATACAACCACTTCCTAACTCAGATACCTACTGATACTCTTCCATCTTCATAAAATCAAGCCAAATGGCCAATGGCCCAAGTGATTCTGCCACTGCCTAGCAGTCGAGATGGAGGGTTAAGCCCCCACACATGTTCTGATACAGAGGCCAATTGGCCTGCCATCTACAGTGGCCAAATGGCACTCTCACATCACCTCATCATATATCCATCTACCTATATGTTTCTATATACACAATAACTCTCACATCACTAACTGGTCCTAATAATAAAATAGGGGATAGAACTATGGAGGGGCTAAGATCCTAGGTTCAGTATGGGCAGAACAAAGGAATGCAGGACAGGTTCTTACGTACATGCCTAGGTCTAAAACAAATGGTTATAATGGACTGAATCAAGGTAGCATATGAACATAAGAGTATTCCTGACTCGAGCCCCTTCAACTGGGCATGAAGGCTCCAAAAGAGTTCTCTCATCTGGTCAATGGGCCAAGACGGAGTACAACAGGAAAAAATTGGAAGGGGACTAATGCTCAAGGAGTAGAGGGCTGATCAAAGGATCATACCAAGTTGATGAACAGTCCACAACACCCAAAATCTACACTCTATCAATCCCTTAATAGTGCACTCATCAACCTTCATTTCCCCCATTCACAGACACTCACACCACAAATCCTAATGTAATCACATACAAACAGACCACATTGGTATATTTGTATCCTCATAGAGGCACTCACACACCAGGGCAACACTGCCACAGACCCCGAGCCAAGAACAAGCCCCTCTACATGCCAAATTTTATATATATATATATATATATATATATATATATATATATATATATATATATATATATATATATATATATATATATATATATATACCCTTCTCCTGAGGGCGAGCATGCGCCCATCCTCCCCCCCCCCCCGCCGCAGCGCATTGGCCATGCGCCCACCTCCCTGACCGCGAACAGTCGTGCTCCGGCGTGTTCGCACTAGCAGTCTACTTCCGCAGGAGCTTATGCGCTCCCTAGCTCTCTCCCCGGCGCATGCGTCCACCTATCAGGGAGGAACCACACCCCGGTAGCTACGGAAGGAGGCTATGCGCCTTTCTTCTGAGGACCCCCTCCTGCAGCTTGCTCTCCGTAGAACCGCCATCATCGCTCCTTCTAGCAGCCTCCCACTCATCCTCACTCACATCCACCTTCCCAGGGCAGCAGTCACAGCCTCACCCCGCTAGCGTAGCAAAAACCCATTCCTTTGCGTAAATTCTACGACCTGACCGAGAGGCACAACTCCATTTCCAGCCCTCAGCTACTGTCTTGCCAGCCATTGTGCTCCCGAGCCCTACCGACGGTCATACCATCTGCATCCCTTTCTCCTCCCCAGAGATCTCTTCTCTCTCATCCAGCTTTGCGAAGACATTCCTGTTGAAATTCCCCGCTGGATGTCCCAAGATCACCATAGTTCAAGAAGCTATTGTCGGCTAGGGTCTTTCAACCGCCTACAAAGTTATCCCGTTGGACCCTAAACACCTTCTACTCCATCTGTCCTCTGACCCCGACTACTCTATAGTCTGGGCTAAAGGAACCACAAGCATCGGTGCCCACAGCGTCAAGATCGCCAAATGGTCCCCCGGATTCAACCCAAAAGTCGACTCCCCGATAATCTCGGCGTAGATCACTCTCCCCTACCTCCATCTCGTCTGCTTCGCCCCCACGGCTCTCAAGAGAATCGCCAACTCTTTTGGAACCCTAGTGGCCATCGCTGAAGAAACCCGCAATCTTTCTAAAGACAACTACGCAAAGATCTGCGTGGAGCTCAACCTGGCGTCTGATCTCCCCACTCTAATACAGATCAACCTCAGGGGACAGACACACCTCTAAGAGCTGCAGTACGACAACAACATCATCTTCTGTAAGCACTGTCAGACCAGAGGCTACCTCACAAAATACTGTTTCAAGGCACAACCGGAGCTGAAGAAGAAAGCACCCCGTAAGTCGCAACTCCAGAAGGTGACTCAAACCTCCTCCTCTTCCCCCATCCTCCCCTTCCCAACTCACACTCCCACTATGGACAGCAACGGATCTCCCAGCCCCCGATCCACCCCCTACCGGCTAAAGCCATCACCCTACCCGAGTCCCCGACCATCCACCTCAGCAACAAGTACGACCTCCTCTCGTCAACACCGACTGACACCACTCGGGAGAGTCCCCTATCCCGAGTGACCCCTCCGATGGGCATGAGAAGTTCGTTGACGTGCCCCTGTTCCTCGAAGCCCTCTGGTGTTCATTGGAGAGAATCAGATAGCCTTGATCATCCACCCCGCCTCCGTGAACCCCTCCATCTTCCCCGATCGAGAACAAGAGTTTGACCCGGCATCGCTGGGCTTCATCCCAGCAGACAAATTTCTGCAGGCCATGGAAGCAGGCTTCCTAGACCCCGACAATCCCCTCTGTGCGCTGGCCGATATCGACAAAGAAGTTGACTCCCCCCGTCGAAAGTTACCGACAGCTCATCACGCGGACAGACAATGTCAGCCCACGTCGCCACAGTAAACCTATCGAGAGCAACCAAAACCTCCCATAACAAGAAGAACAAACAAGCCAGAGAGCCCATGGCCAGGACCACCAATCAGCCACAAAGCTCAACACCCTCCCCCCCTCCGCAACCTCCCTAATGCTTAACATTCTCTCATGGAATGTGAGAGGGCTGGCCAATAAACCTACCTTGAGAAGAATAATTGGCCTTAAAAAAATCTACCTGGTAGATATTTTAGTTATCATCGAGCCCAAAATCCCCCCTAGAAAACTCAAATCCATTCAGCTCCAACTCGGCTTCCCGTTTGCGGTCGCCAGATGCCACGACATCTAGATCCTCTACACCGCCGAATACAAATTCGATATCGTAAATGACTCAAACAGGCGCTATCCTGCTGGGTAGAGCACCCCTCTCTGTTGTCACGATCCTTCATCTCGTTGTCCATAGCAGCTGTGATCTCGTTGATCGAAGGTTGCTTTGGGACACCCTAATGGACACCCACCTACACCTCATAAACCTCCCGTGGCTCTGTGTTGGAGACTTCAACACCATTTTGTGCAGAGAGGAGAAGCTCGGTTGCCGCCCTCCCCCCTAGCCGGCCATGAACGATTTTAAGTCCTTCCTCTTCAGCGCCCACTTGTCTCCCCTTTCGTTTACCGGTAATGCTTTTACCTGGTGTAACATGCAGGAAGGCGCCCGAAGATAATACTTGCGCCTGGATCGGGCCCTAGTCGACAACCGATGGTCCGACATGGACCTCATCTCTAATCTCTCCTACCTCAACACCACCGAGTCAGATCACTCCCCTCTCCTAATCAAAATTCGCAGCAACTCTAGCCCGTTCAAGAAACCCTTTCGCTGATTTCTGGAGTTATCACCCACAATTCAAGAACATCGTAGCCAGCGTTTGGAGGTCGACGAACATTCCCGACCACCTAGCCAGAGTGGCGACGAAGCTTAAAGCTACCAGGGGTGCACTCTCGACTTGGAGCAAACTCGCATTTGGTAACATTTTCCAAGCGATAAAGACGGCGGAAGATGACATCACTCGTGCCGAGATTATTTTCGCCTCGGACAGATCGCCGGAGGCCCGCGCCGCTCTAAACCTAACTAAAGCTCTTCTCAAGTCTTGACTCAAGATTGAGACAAAATTTTGGAAGCAGAAAGCAAGATTAACTTGGAAAACAGATGGTGACAGAAATTTTGGCTTCTTCCATGCTTGCTTCAAAGGGCGCAGGAATCAGCTCAACCTACATCAGATCACTGATGAGAACGACACCCTAATCAAAGACCAGCGGAGCATCAACGTGGCCGCCGCCAACTTCTATACCAAACTCTTCTCCAAAGAGGTCATCTTTAAGGACGACGCGCTCTTGGCAAAGTTCCCTAGTCTGATTAACGAGCAAGAGAACGTGCATCTCTTGACCCCCCTCCAAGGAGGAAGTCAAGTCGGCTGTGTGGGCCCTTAACAAGCACAGCGCCCCCGGACCTGATGGTTTCTCCGTTGTTTTCTTCCGCTCTTGTTGGGACATCATCGAATCTGACCTTCATGAGGCCGAGGTAGCTTTTTTCCTAGGCACAAGCTACCCGAAATCCATTTCCTGTGCCAACCTTATCCTAATCCCAAAAAAAGACAACCCGGAGACCTTCAAAGATTTTAGACCTATCAGCTTATGCACCTTCACCAACAAAATCATCTCCAAGATCATTGCAACCCACATGTCCATACTTATTCCCAAGATTATCTTCGAGGAACAAAGCAGTTTCGTACCAGGGTGGAACATTACTGACAACATCCTGCTAGCTTAGGAGATGATCACTTGAATGAAGTTCCCGTCCAGGGGGGAACGTCGCTATCAAGCTAGACATGGAAAAAGCTTATGACCGCCTAGACTGGCAATTCATGATTTGGTTTTTCCGGGCTTTCGGGTTCTCGGAGAAGTGGATAGACATCATTTTCAAATCCAGCTGCGGGGTCCGGCAGGGAAACCCTTTATCCTCTACCCTCTTCATCATTGCAACCGACGCGCTCAGCAGAAACCTAAACAGCATGGCTAACACCCTAAGATTCCACCACTTTTATACCACCACTGGCTGCCCCTTGATTGCTCATCTAGCCTACGCCGACGACATCTTAATATTCTCTTTTGGTGACATCGGATCGGTGGAGGTGGTCTGCATCACGCTTGAGAAATACACCAGATGCTCTGGCCAAAGAATTAACTCAGACAAAAGCGTCATCTATACCCATCACAAAGCAGACAGGAGCCACTTGACTATCCTTGCCAACCTGTCCTCCTTCTCCATCGCCTACCTGCCGTTCTTCTACCTTGGGTGCCCGCTGGTGGACGAGAAATCTAATTTGGGAATCTTTATGGGTCTTGTGAACAAAATAAAAAACAAGATCGCGGGATGGCACAACGCGACCCTCTCTCCGGGCGGCAAGATGATCCTTATTAAGCATGTCCAGTCCTCCATCCCAATCTATACCCTGGTTGTTTGCTCCCCCCAAGAAGGTTCATTCCGCGTTAGAGTCCTTCTTTGCGAACTACTTTTGGCAGCATCTCGACGGCAAGGACAAGCACCATTAGGCCAGCTGGGACTCGATGGCCAAACCAACCGATGCGGGAGGTCTGGGCTTTACCAGACTTGTGCATATCGTGGATGCCTGCTCCATGAAGCTGTGGTGGAAAGTTCGATCGGAGAAATCCATTTGGTCCAGATTTATGACGGCTAGATACTTCCGCCATTCACACCCCGTGACGGCTGTCACCAGCAATTGATCGTCTACTTCCTGGCACCGTATCCTCTACGGTAGATCCCTCAGAGAACCCTTCATCCGCATGCAGCTTGGTAATGGCAGCTCGTCTCTGCGTCACGAACGCTGGCTTGGCAACGTCGCTGTCACGACCCGCACCCTATAGTTAGGGCACGAGAACGTAACAACGCCCAGCCTACGCCGCAGTGTCGGCGGTAGAACGCTGTCCTAGGTCTTAATGCATCTAACAGTATAAGACTAAACAGTTTATACTCCCCGAATGGGGGTGACATAGCAGAATGTAAACTCAATCACATCTAAGGTAGAGCATAAAGGAAGATAGATAAAACATGAAATCGAAAAGATATACAACAGATAGAAGTCTAATTGTCTAAGATACAAACTCAGAATATATCTCAAAACCCAAATACCGTAATCCATAAATACAACTCAAGATGACTGAAAATGAACTATAAGCAAAAACCCTAGCTATCTATGCAACCTCTACTGTCTCCTCTAGGCTAGCAGGCAACCTCCAGGCTATCTGTAAAATTTATCAACATGTCCAGTCAGGACAGGAGCGAGCACAAAACATCTCATGCAGTTCATATCGAGTTAGGAAATATAAAGCATGCAATAGAGTAAAGTAAATGAAACGCTGAAAGAAGAAGATATATGAAAATAGTAGAGATTTGATAACAGGAAATATCTAAATATGATAAGTAAGAACTGTAAGGAACATGTGATTTTAGAGCACAATATGGTTATGTAAACGGGTTAGGTTATACAATAAAATGGGACTCCTTTGCACGTGGGTGTACAATGGACATATACAATTTCTTATACAATACGTTTGATCACATAACCATTTCTACTCCCCCTCCCCAATCAATACACAAGGATCCAATTCAGTTACGTTACCTTATACAATGGCTTGTACAATGTCTTGTACAATGGCTTGTACAATGGCTTGTACAATGGCTCAATGTGATACTGAGAGTACAGTATGCACAATGAGTGTACAATGATAAGGATATTCAATAAATACAATATGTAAGTGAAACGCACATCACAATATGTACTTAGTGAATACAAGAAGATAACATCTCAGAAAAAGATCCATATAGTACCAATCCGTGATAAAGATCGTGTCAGCATCAAGTACAGTAATCTAGAACAAGAATGTAAATCCATACAAGTATGAAACGGTCAGAGAATGTACTCGTCTGTTATCTGAATGTCCAAGGTAAAGATACTTTCCGAGGAGAGGTGTCTGGCTCCTAATTAGAACAGCACAAGTCACAACATGTCCAGAAGGGTAATATAAAGTACTACAATGCATTCTACATGAATCTAGGTCAAACTAGGCCAAAGTCAACCCTTGGTCAACTCTGGTCAACTGCACTAGTCAACTAGGTCAAACTAGGTCATGTCCTAACCCAACAAGTCTTACTAGGCCTAACCAAGACTATCCTAGCAAGCACACATCAATACAAGGCTATACAAGCCAACATACACCCAACTCTATATAGCATGCAATTATTCAATACTCAAATAGGCAAGAATTTACATTGGATATACACTAGGTAATCTATTACTTTAAGCTATATATGTCTACACAAATATACACATGTATATATTGGTATTCAACATTAGGTCTATAATCATGGCATTTCAAATGGTTATATAAACTTATATATTATAACACAATATGCTAACATATATATAATATACATACATAGCTAAGTTAACTATATTCATAAATACTTATTTAAGAGGCTATGTGTGTGTATATGAACATGGCAAAGGGGCAAGTGAGGGTTAAATAGGCATACATAGTGTATATATATCAAAGAGTGTCAAAGTGTAAGTGAACAATGTGTCAAGTGTGATAGTGTCAACATAGTGTAAGGGGGTACATGAGGTAATATAGGATTTGTGTTAACATAGAACATTACATCTCATTAACTTGTATATTTCATATATTACATCTATTATTACATTACATTCATGCTTGCATTCATTCATCATTCATTTATTCTCTTGCACTACTATATGTACCATACATTACATACTACGGAACCTACATATTCATTACAAGCCATACTTATACATGCTTACATTAGATAGAATACTTACACCTCGTACATCATTTATTTAACCACTTACTCATGCTTGTATTCTCTATTTAGTTAAAAAGTGTATATACATTAACATGGATTAAAATTAAATAGAACATTATATTACACACAAGGGTGCACAAAATACATATGCCGAATAGTAACTCCTACTAATAATCAATACTGTACCATCTCAGTATGAATTAAAATTTAGGATTAAAGTATGTTATAGATCTATGTGTTAGCATTCCGAAACTTCAAACGGATCGCATTTTCGTTTCCGGAAACTCCCGGAATCGCGAAAACACCGAGAACGCGTTTGTCTTTCGTACAGCTGGCACTCAAATAATTCTCCAGAAAGTTACAATAAGAATTAGGCCTATTAATATATGTTTTTGTAAAGCTAACTTCAATACGCTTCTTTTAAAAAAAACGAGAGATTAAACCGAGCTTTGAGCTAGAAGTTATGACATTTCTAAGTTAGGGCTGAAATTAAAAACGTGGATAAAAATCATGACGGATTTAGATAGTTTGAGCCAAAAGAATACACAATATATATCCTAATTATCCACAACAATAATAGCAATAATAATATGAGGAACCACACTCACAAACTTTATTATATAATCATCATGAACCATTTATTACATATATAAATATAGATACACTCTCATTACAATATATATATATATATATATATATATATATATATATATATATATATATATATATATATATATATATAAATCTATATATGTAACAAGAACACATCCACAACACAAATGACACTCCTATGACCTCCAAATGGACACAAAATGGACACAAATGGAGATACAACCATGGGGGTCATTCCTATGGATTCAAAATAGACCTATATGCATGAGGAAATAAAAAGGAGAAGGGATTTATATCTCCCGGTAGATCGAATCGAAGAAAAACCTTCCCGGAGCGACACCGACACTTAGAGATTCCAAAAGGACACGAACGAGCTCCGAATCCTCCCAAACTTGGGTAGCTTCCTCCATGGCTAGAATGGAGAAGGAAGGAAGAAGATTCGGTGGTGAAATGGAAGGATTTGGTAGAGAAATTGCTAGGGATTGTTCTCTAGGAATTTGAGGAAGAACAAGAGAGAGAAAAATAGATGAATAATGACAAATGGGAGGCTCAACCCTATCCTTATTGTGGCTGGCCATAAAGGTGGTTTTGTCCTATTAGGAAAAGTCCAAAAGCCCCTACTAACCTATTCTATGAGTATTAGGAAAGGGCTAATTGGTTGGGGCTAAATTAGTCATTCTAAAGTCTCTAATTACACTAACCTTATCCATAATAATTAGTCTAACCTCTAACTAAATATTTCTATCATGTGGACTAAAATTAATATCATGTGGGCCATGCCTAACTAGTGTGTGGGTCCCACTAGAGTCAAACTACCCCCGGGTCCCCGTTTCAAGTCGGATTGAGTTGAAATTCGAACCCGACTCAAATAACCCCAAAACAATATCATAAATAATAAAATAATATCAAAATAATTCAAAGAGGTCAAATGCGAAAAATATCCTTAGGCCAAAAATGACATTAAAATATCATAATCACATGGTTAGGCTCTAGGTCAAACAGTCTCTTGGGTTTCACTAACAAAACGTCAAAACCACAAGTCATTGATTTAAATAATTTTAAAATAATTTAAAATCACCAAAAATCATATCATGAATTAAATATCATTATTAAAATAATTATAAACACGAAATTTTAAAATTACCCTTATTTGGAAAACTGGGTGCTACAACTCTACCCACCTTAGAAAAATTTCGTCCTCGAAATTTAAGATCGATAGTACTCCTTCTAGAGCCTCTAACCTACCAAATATCTAAGATAACACTTCCTAACACTGGAATAATAAACGGACATCTAAAAAGTGTTAATCTAGGAATACCTCCAATACTGCTCTGCTGTACGGCGGTAATGGAACTTCAATAGAATATGGACTGGAACCTATATCCAAGGGACTGGACCTATTTTAAAGTAGTCTTAACTAAGGATGAAAAGGAACTGATCATAGGCTATAGGTATGCTCAAACTATTATCTTCCTATTAACCATCTATTAATACATTCTATTACCATAGAAATGATGCATTACTAAGACATATAGGCCCCTATCTCTCATAACACATTTATACTCACCAAAAGACTAGTACATCCCATCAAGGCTGATACTATAATCTCTCATAAATCTCATAAGCTACATGTTTATAGACACACATCCCCACATCAAGGACTAACCTATATATATCTACAACTGATTAGTTGGGGTGACGTCCCTATTTCCCAACAATCAAGGTCTAATTTTTTTTTTTATCTAAATCATGCAATTTGAAAGAATAGTATACAAGGTCAGGGCATACCGTAGCAGTTGGAAGTCTCACCTAGGTACACTAATCATTCTAGGTCAAAACAGTACTATGGTATCAACACACAAACAATCTAGGGTGTCCTAATTGGGAAGGTAAGGGAACAACAATCATCAAGGTTGTAGGGCTGTCTACCATCCTATATAAAAATTGGTCATTAACAAGCAACTAAGAAATTATTAAAAGGTTACTATTCCATAAAATGGCAAAAATTGAAAATTTAGGCACAACAAATCACAAATAGATTTTTGTCTTGACAGGATCTAAGTTGATCAATTTCGGGATAAAACGAGATTTGGACAAGAAGGGAAATCAATGAAATCAAAGTATGAGCATGAGCATCCAATGATGGAGATTCAGGTCATGATTAGATTTAATTCGACTGAGTACGAATACGGGGTTCATAGGCGATGAAAAGATTTCAAGGAGAATTGTCAAAGCTGTCGCGAATGAGACTCTAGGGTCAAGTTTAACTATGTCTCCATTCTCGTAGATTGATACATAAAAAAGCGAACCAAAATACAATAGGTTGATCAGACCATCATGTACCGGTTCTGATTAGACAATATGTTAGTGGGTGGCCACCCAATAAAATATGTCATGACCAAGCTCGAAAATAGATAAGCTTGCAAAACTAAGGCTAATTTAGCAACATAAGATATAAGGGTGGTAAAGATGAAAGGAATTACATAGTCCAAGTTTCTTAACCAACGGGTCAAGTAATCAGATAAGGTACAAGGTTAAGCATCTAAGGAAACAAGCAGAACACCATCACATGTCGGGTCGAAAGAATTGAGTCAAGGCTGGATTTCTAATTGAAATAAGAAGAAATTTAGTATAATGGTAGAGGTTATAGTTTAGCCAGTTGACCAGAAAATCATATCAAGAAAATAGAGTACAAGAAGACGGGTTTTAGTGGGACATGATATACCTACACGAAGGTGAGCTCGTCTAGGTCTTGCATATAAGATTTGTTGGAGGGTAACAGCTGGTATTACATTCCGAATATCAAAGTCACGATAAGGAACGTCAAGGATCTCAATTAGAAAGTGGGAGTTCAAGAGGTGGTAATTAATGCACAAAAATAATGAAGATCGAGTTAGTCATCTGCTTCTGATACTCTTAAGTTCATCTGGTCATAACTTGCCAATCATATCTTTATCTCACCAGTCTCCATATGAAAATTTAACCTTTACTTAAACCCTTACCATGACTACCGTAGGCAATTCCCAATTTCCAAACATCACTCTTGAAGCACAACCCTCACATTTAGGAATCAACATTAATCATTTATTTAAATTTCCAAGTTCTTTCACCTTGTCTTAAATTTGACCCAAAACCTCTAAATCCCGTTTACGAATTCCTTGAACTTGTTCAAATTGTTCTCCTCGTATTATTTAATTTAAATCTCTAGGCCTTACAAAACTTATCTTTCATCACAAAATCAACTTCCGTTTTTTTCTTCGACATACATCCTTGAATATTATTCTCCTAAAAATATTTCACAACAGTCTCTAAACTTCCATAACTTTGTGCTCTCTCTATCCCTAGTCATTTCCTCGCAACATCTTGTTTAATATCCTTATTAAACACAATTAACTTCTCTTTTCCATTACTAACCTTCTACATAGCCTCAGAGTAAAAGTTTTCCCCAGAATCAATAACCAAGATTTTCTAAGTTCTCAAAACTAGGTTGACCTCTGATATCCTCATTAGTTTTGAATACACCTATAAACTATCTCATAACCCCAAAATTTCTCTAAATGTAATTGTTTCCAGATTGGCAGTATACATCTCTCTATTCTATTCGAGACCTTTACTACATTTCTATCTCAAGTTTCCATATGGAACACTCCACATTTGATTTCCTTTAGATCATCATAAAATAACCAGTTACGTCTTCTCTGAGCCACATAATTTACGTCACTTCCTTAGCCTTCCCCATGCAAAAGATACAAAGATTCAAGGGTTTCAAAGTACATCTGGTAGGGACGACAAGATATGGGTAATTAATGTAATGAGACAGAGTTTAAGATAAGAGGTAAATAAGAATGCAAGGGAATAATGGCGAGAAAGAATAATGAAGATATGTTCCTTCTCATCGGTTCAAACGAGAGGAACCCATCAAGCTTAAATTGAGTAGCAAGGAATGAGGGTGAATCCAAACAAGAGGAAAAGGAATTCCAATTGAAGTTCAAAATGAGTTTCTCAGGGGTCGTCCCAGAAATCTCTCAAAGAATCCTAAGTGTGATTGAGTACCTTGGATTTAAAAATATTAATCTAAATACAAAATTAAATCAACAACTACAAAATTGTATCAAAATCATCAACTAATACCAGGATTCAAAGTTCCACAATGAATCCACAAAATCAAATTCAAATCAAGGAAAAAGGTGAATCAAAACAAGGAAAAGGAGTTTAAATCGGAATTCAAAATGAGATTCTCAAGGGTCATCCCAGGAATCTCTCAAGGTGATTGAGTATCCTCTCATTCTAACATCTTAATTTATATATCCTATAGCAGGCTCGTAGTAGTACAACTAAGTCGTTGCGCTACTACGAAATCGCAGTAATACGAATCTCGACCTGCATGGGCCACCACTAAAAATGTGTCACGACCCGCACCCTAGAGTTAGGGCACGAGAACGTAACAACGCCCAGCCTACGCCGCAGTGTCGGCGGTAGAACGCTGTCCTAGGTCTCAATGCATCTAACAGTATAAGACTAAACAGTTTATACTCCTCGAATGGGGGTGACATAGCAGAATGTAAACTCAATCACATCTAAGGTAGAGCATAAAGGAAGATAGATAAAACATGAAATCAAAAAGAGATACAACAGATAGAAGTCTAAGTGTCTAAGATACAAACTCAGAATACATCTCAAAACCTAAATACAGTAATCCATAAATACAACTCAAGCTGACTGAAAATAAACTATAAGCAAAAACCCTAGCTATCTATGCAACCTCTACTGTCTCCTCTAGGCTAGCAGGCAACCTCCAGGCTATCTGTAAAATTTATCAACAGGTCCAGTCAGGACAGGAGCGAGCACAAAACATCTCACGCAGTTCATATCGAGTTAGGAAATATAAAGCATGCAATAGAGTAAAGTACATGAAACGCTGAAAGAAGAAGATATATGAAAACAGTAGAGATTTGATAACAGGAAATATCTAAATATGATAAGTAAGAACTGTAAGAAACATGTGATTTTAGAGCACAATATGGTTATGTAAACGGGTTAGGTTATACAATAAAATGGGACTCCTTTGCACGTGGGTGTACAATGGACATATACAATTTCTTATACAATACGTTTGATCACATAACCATTTCTACTCCCCCTCCCCAATCAATACACAAGGATCCAATTCAGTTACGTTACCTTATACAATGGCTTGTACAATGTCTTGTACAATGGCTTGTACAATGGCTTGTACAATGGCTCAATGTGATACTGAAAGTACAATATGCACAATGAGTGTACAATGATAAGGGTATTCAATAAATACGATATGTAAGTGAAACGCACATCATAATATGTACTTAGTGAATACAAGGAGATAACATCTCAGAAGAAGATCCATATAGTACCAATCCGTGATAAAGATCGTGTCAGCATCAAGTACAGTAATCTAGAGCAAGAATGTAAATCCATACAAGTATGAAACGGTCAGAGAATGTACTCGCCTGTTATCTGAATGTCCAAGGTAAATATACTTTCCGAGGAGAGGTGTCTGGCTCCTAATTAGAACAGCACAAGTCACAACATGTCCAGAAGGGTAATATAAAGTACTACAATGCATTCTACATGAATCTAGGTCAAACTAGGCCAAAGTCAACCCTTGGTCAACTCTGGTCAACTGCACTAGTCAACTAGGTCAAACTAGGTCATGTCCTAACCCAACAAGTCTTACTAGGCCTAACCAAGAATATCCTAGCAAGCACACATCAATACAAGGCTATACAAGCCAACATACACCCAACTCTATATAGCATGCAATTATTTAATACTCAAATAGGCAAGAATTTACATTGGATATACACTAGGTAATCTATTACTTTAAGCTATATATGTCTACACATATATACACATACATATATTGGTATTCAACATTAGGTCTATAATCATGGCATTTCAAATGGTTATATAAACTTATATATTACAACACAATATGCTAACATATATATAATATACATACATAGCTAAGTTAACTATATTCATAAATACTTATTTAAGAGGCTATGTGTGTGTATATGAACATGGCAAAGGGGCAAGTGAGGGTTAAATGGGCATACATAGTATATATATATCAAAGAGTGTCAAAGTGTAAGTGAACAATGTGTCAAGTGTGATAGTGTCAACATAGTGTAAGGGGGTACATGAGGTAATATAGGATTTGTGTTAACATAGAACATTACATCTCATTAACTTGTATATTTCATATATTACATATATTATTACATTACATTCATGCTTGCATTCATTCATCATTCATTTATTCTCTTGCACTACTATATATACCATACATTACATACTATAGAACCTACATATTCATTACAAGCCATACTTATACATGCTTACATTAGATAGAATACTTACACCTCGTACATCATTTATTTAACCACTTACTCATGCTTGTATTCTCTATTTAGTTACAAAGTGTATATATATTAACATGGATTAAAATCAAATAGAACATTATATTACACACAAGGGTGCACAAAATGCATATGCCGAATAGTAACTCCTACTAATAATCAATACTGTACCATCTCAGTATGAATTAAAATTTAGGATTAAAGTATGTTATAGATCTATGTGTTAGCTTTCCGAAATTCAAACGGATCGCATTTTCATTTCCGAAAACTCCCGAAATCGCGAAAACACCGAGAACGCGTTTGTCTTTCGTACAGCTGACACTCAAATAATTCTCCAGAAAGTTACAGAAAGAATTAGGCCTATTAATATATGTTTTTGGAAATCTAACTTCAATATGCTTCTTTTAAAAAAACGAGAGATTAAACCGAGCTTTGAGCTAGAAGTTATGACATTTCTAAGTTAGGGCTGAAATTAAAAACGTGGATAAAAATCATGACGGATTTAGATAGTTTGAGCCAAAAGAATACACAATATATATCCTAATTATCCACAACAATAATAGCAATAATAATATGAGGAACCACACTCACAAACTTGATTATATAATCATCATGAACCATTTATTACATATATAAATATAGATACACTCTCATTACAATATATATATATATATATATATATATATATATATATATAAATCTATATATGTAACATGAACACATCCACAACACAAATGACACTCCTATGACCTCCAAATGGACACAAATGGGGATACAACCATGGGAGTCATTCCTATGGGTTCAAAATAGACCTATATGCATGAGGAAATAAAAAGGAGAAGGGATTTATACCTCCCGGTAGATCGAATCGAAGAAAAACCTTCCCGGAGCGACACCGACACGTAGAGATTCCAAAAGGACACGAACGAGCTCCGAATCCTCCGAAACTTGGGTAGCTTCCTCCTTGGCTAGAATGGAGAAGGAAGGAAGAAGATTTGGTGGTAAAATAAAAGGATTTGGTGGAGAAATTGCTAGGGATTGCTCTCTAGGAATTTGGAGAAGAACAAGAGAGAGAAAAATAGATGAATAATGACAAATGGAAGGCTCAACCCTATCCTTATTGTGGCTGGCCATAAAGGTGGTTTTGTCCTATTAGAAAAAGTCCAAAAGCCCCTACTAACCTATTCTATGAGTATTAGGAAAGGGCTAATTAGTTGGGGCTAAATTAGTCATTCTAAAGTCTCTAATTACACTAACCTTATCCATAATAATTAGTCTAACCTCTAACTAAAATATTTCTATCATGTGGACTAAAATTAATATCATGTGGGCCATGCCTAACTAGTGTGTGGGTCCCACTAGAGTCAAACTACCCCCGGGTCCCCGTTTCAAGTCGGATTGAGTTAAAATTCGAACCCGACTCAAATAACCCCAAAACAATATCATAAATAATAAAATAATATCAAAATAATTCAAAGAGGTCAAATGCAAAAAATATCCTTAGGCCAAAAATGACATTAAAATATCATAATCACATGGTTAGGCTCTAGGTCAAATAGTCTCTAGGGTTTCACTAGCAAAACGTCAAAACCACAAGTCATTGATTTAAATAATTTTAAAATAATTTAAAATTACCAAAAATCATATCATGAATTAAATATTATTATTAAAATAATTATAAACACGAAATTTCAACAAGTGATAAGAAGACCAGATGCCCCATCTTGGGCTCCCTCCCCCGATGCGCTGACTTGGGCTCCCTCGCCCGATGGTTCCTTCACGATGGCCTCCCCCAGGTCAGTGATAAGAAGACCAGATGCCCCATCTTCGCCGATCGTACCTTTTTAGCACTTCTGCATCCCCAACAAGTGGTCAATCCTTATCTGGAGAGCCCACCGCAGGAAGCTTCCTACTGACGACTCCCTCACCGCCATCGGCTATAGCCTTGCCACTAAATGCCATTGCTACACTTTGCACCACTCATAAATTGCCGAACACATCCTGCTCTCCAGCGACCTCGCCAATCAGTTGTGGTCCAGCCTCGCTCGTCGCTTCGATCATGATCACCGAGTCGGGGGCTTCAACGATCTCCTCGCCAGCTGAAGAAGCTCGCATGACTATCAGATCGTTGCAGCCGCTGGAATCTGGGTTGTATGGAAAAATCGGAACAAACAGAGATACGAAGGTCACCAATACAACCCCTTCCAACTGAACAGGAAAGTCCTTCGTCAGTATCTCAAAATTCGGAGACGCTGCACACACTCACCATACTACTTTTTGCAGGCGCTGTCCTAACCCCCGGCCTAGGCCTGCAAGCCCTTTTTGGCTTCGGGCCTCCTTTTAGTTTCTGTTGCCTTTTGCGCTTGACGCTTTTACTTGTATAGGTTTCGACATTTTGCGCCTGATACATCAATAAAGTTTCTTTGCTTAATATATATATATATATATATATATATATATATATATATATATATATATATATATATATAGCCCATATCCATATTCATATATATAATGAAACACTTATACATATATATTAATATAATTGCTAAAAATAATATACACCTATCCTATAAGCAAACCAAGCAATTCATAGGCTTAAAATTGGGAAAAACATAACCTAATAGCCACTTTGTCATTTCTACAAACATTTGGTGGGCAACACTTGTAGTCTCCCTCTAATGGACACTAAACTCTTTGTAACCATCACAATAGGGCTCATTAGGACCTCAAACTTCTTCCTATTACTCAAGGGAAGGGTCTTCTACATGAATGCATAAAATTTAACCATGGAAATGGAAGTTTAGCGGGTTATACCTATGTAGAATGAAGCCTACACCAAGCTCCACGAATTTGGAGAAAATGGTTGAAGAAAGAGCTCTCCAATCCTTGCTAGAGCCTCCACCAAGCCTTCTTGAGCTCCCCCAAGCCTTAGCACAACAAAAGGAAGAAAAAGGAGACAATTTGGAAGAGTTTGGAAGGAAGGAATGAGTGAAAACCCTAAGGGAATGGTGGATGCCATTTGGGGGTATATGGGGTTTAAATAGGCACTAGTCAAGCCCTAAACTCTTCATTACACTTAGTATTAGGAAGGTCCTTAAGTGGGCTAAGTGGTTTGGCCCTAATTAACGCTTGTACTCAACTTGGTCATGACTAGAGTCTAATTAATCAAACTTATTGGTCAAGTCAAATTAAATGGGGTCCACCATGTCTAATGAATAAGCTAGTCTACTAATAAATACAACCATCATATTAAAAGGAAAAAAATACAAAAATTATGAAATAACAAAAATACTCTTTCTCTAGCAAAGTAGTAATGGCAGCCAGTATTCCTCCGGCCTTTGTAGAAGGAGAGGTTTCAGCCGTAGCAACGCACCTGGTGTGCATACGGTAATGGGTACTCTTATCCGTGTAGGATCGATGGCACCTCTAGAGAAGGGGTGAATAGAGTGCAACAGAATAATATTCTCCAATTAAAAAAACTAAGCAAGTAAAGGCAAATATGTATAAATACTTAAAGGCAGTCAAGTAAAGCAATAAATAAATAAGGCAAGAAAGCAATACGCAAACACCAAATTTTATATTGGTTTCCCTCTAAGAGGACTAGTCCAGTCGCGAGAACTCTTGCCCGCTATTAATCCACTATTTGAAATAGAGGTTACACCGCGTGCTTTGCTCCAAAGAACATGCCAACTTCAACACCATCATGTTTTTATCTGAAGCCGACGATCAAACTTCAAAAACACCTTTCTGAAGAAAGCTTTTATACTCCAAGCTTGTACAGTTCGAATACTCCTTATTGGAAACCACCTGTACTTAGAAGAATAGGAGTTACCTTGGAAATAGGAAAAGCAAAGCTCTTAAGTAGATAGGAATGCTTTAAAATAGATAGAGAAGATGAAGAATGAATGAGTGAATAAAAATGTAAAATTCTTCTCTATTTATAGGTTTTTCTAGGACAGAGTTCGTGCAGAACTCTGTAGGGTTACGTTCATAATATTGAATGTTGTAGATCCAAAAGAATAGGTATTTGCTGCTAACCAGGAGAGATTTAAGTGTATCGAGTTCGAACCGAGTTCGGGCAGAACTCTGGACGATGTCGATTAGGGTGAATTATGGTCATTCTGATTTTGTAGAGTTTTTGGATATAACAAATTAGGATTTGTTGAGGGTCAGGAAAAGTGATGAAGTCTTCCAAGTAGCTAGTGATCCCGACTCATAATTTTCTAGACTCAATAAAAAGAAAATACAGAATAAAGTAAAAATCTGCTTTGACGAAATCCGCTGTGATCTTTTTTCTTTTTATATCAAGGTCAAAGTTTTAAGTCAATTATCGAAATTATTTCGACCAAGGCTATATGGGCCAACAATCTTTCCTATTTTGATAATTTGACAAAACTATTATCGGTACTTAGAAATATTTCAGCTAGGTTCGGAAGAAGACTTAATGCTGAATGGAAATAGCTTTGCTTCTATCATTGGTACAATATACTTGCTCCCCGTAATGTATGGTCAAGTCCTGTTACTCTCCCGTAACAAAACAAGTAGGCAGAACATCTATAAGTCTAGAAATAGAAACTCAAAAAAAAAAAAACTTGAGAGCAAACTTGTTATCATAATAACTAAATCAAAATACGTAAGTATCACATTTTCTCCCCCG
The DNA here is from genome assembly GCA_029216955.1 of Iris pallida. Lineage (NCBI taxonomy): Eukaryota > Viridiplantae > Streptophyta > Magnoliopsida > Asparagales > Iridaceae > Iris > Iris pallida. The sequence goes on along the minus strand of JANAVB010036441.1, from coordinate 119,280 downwards.
TTTTGTCATATAGGCAAAATTGAAGTTACGTGTAGGCAACTCTAGAGGGGGAGGGGGGGCGAATAGAGTTTGTGTCAAAAAAAACCAATTAAAAATTAACAATTAACTCTATGCCAGTCCAGCAGCAACTACCAATAGAAATATATAATCAGAGTAGTAATACAAAAATTAAGAGAGATCAGAAGAGCATACGCAAACACAGCGATTTAACCTGGTTTCCCTCGTGGAGGACTAGTCCAGGCCTGAGAACTCTCGTTCAGGATCGAAATCCACTATTTGTGAAATAGGGTACACACACGTGCCTTTACTCAGAAGAGCATGCCAACTTCTTATAACTTCGCAAAGGCGAAACTTGGAATTATCCAAGTGACTTCTTTTCAACTCTTGCATAGAACTTCTAGCTGAATCGCACTTGAGCACCTTGGGGCTTAGGAAGTTTTGTGGCTAGTAGATTGTAAGAGTATGGCTTAGAATGTATGAGGCTTAGAAGATTGAGGGTGAGAGATAATTTAAAATGAGAGAAATCAAGCCCTATTTATACTAGTCAGGGGAGGCAGAGTTCGGCCAGAATTCTGTCCCAAATATTCAAAAATTTGAACTTGGACAGCTTGTTGCAGGGTGTTCCTAAAAATTACGTTCCTAAAATTTAGGGGCAGAGTTCGGCCCGACTTCTGCCTAGGGCAGAGTTCGACCCAAATTCTGCCTACCTTGGGCCATAAAGTTTATATGGGCTAGATTGGTTTAGTTTGGTTCAGGAATTGTTTGTTTTGTATGGTGGAGTTTGGAGAAGTAAATCTAGGGATTAAGATGACTCAGTACGACTCAACGTACATGCTCTTAGACTTAATAAATTAAAAAATTACAGAGTGAGTACAAGTACATTTGCAATGTAACAGCTTGTCTATGACGTCTGTCTTGAACTTGATACATTGTATTGGATTATAGATGACGTTCTATCTTGAACTTGATGTGTCATAATGGATCATATCAGAAATCATTTTGTTAATTCTTTAAATTAGGTTGACTGTGATCCAGTTTGGGTCAATAATCTCCCCTATTTTGATAATTGACAAAATAATATTTGTATGTTCTCAATATTCATACCTGGACACATGTTGAAGGAGATAGAATAATTTGCACGTATGAAGTTGCTGCCCCGCAAATAGATATTTCTGTTTCCGTCCTGGTACAAAGTTTTTATCCAAGCACAACACAATTCATATCACATCATATACAAAGCATAGCTCCCAATTCATCACATCAAATATTTATTATTGCCCTTTGTCACTTAGAAAAATATAGCATAGCTCCCCCGTAAAGAGAGAAAAGATAGACAAAGTATAGAGAGCAATCACACAACATAACCATAACCAAACTTTAATAGTGAAACTAGTAGTTTGATAATCCAGCAGGTGAAACTTGCAGTCTTGTTGAAACAGATATAAACTACATAGAGCATGAGGAAGGCATAAACAATCATGATCAAGATATACTAAATGAAGAACAATGGGAGAAGTGTGTAAAGACAAGTATATAAACTACATACCAAATGTAGAGTACCAAATAGAAAAGAGCTTGTCAAAACACAAAATAGTGGTAAAACTAAAAGATTTTATAATAATCAGTAGATAGTTTACCAACATGAAATCAAAGAAAAAAAAATCCAAAATATGATATGAAATATTACTCTAGTTTTGGAAGAGAATTATAAAATAAAGAATTTCAGTCAAAAGCCATGGGGATTAGATAATTGTAAATAATAGATATCAAAGAAGAAAGATACCAATTGAGATATTAAAATATATAAACTTGATATCAATTGAATATATAAACTTGAAACATTGATCAATGAAACTATGATAGTCACAATTGTCCACCGATAAATAGTGGAACAAAATAAAGGAATGATCAATGTAAAATAGGGCAATTGATATAAAATGATCTCATTATTTGTAAATCTATTTGCTTATCCAAAATTCATGCATTTAAACTCAATTACCTTTTCATGCTATATGAATACCCTTTAGATAAACATGAAGGTAAAGGAGAAAAAATACTTGAGAAGGAAAAATTCAGTCGACTTGAATGCCCCCCCTTAAAGTAGTGCCATTGTTGATACAAATCATGAGTTTTGAGTAAGTCCTCAACACAAAAAGCCAAATCAATTAAGCATACTAGGAAAGCCAAATCGATGAAAGCACAATAGTTATCAAGTTAAGATACAAAATTTAATATTATAGATGACCTATTTAACCCGTATAAGGGAGAGATAAAATAATAAAGATAATTGCATACACTCTCATAAATAAAAAATATCATGACCTCAATGAGATATGAAATTGAAGAGAATATGGGTCCATGATGAACTAGGTATATGACATATTAATGGGTATGAATGAATTGAACAAATTTATTTGCTCTCCCTTAAAATATGTGTATCTAGTTCCAAAGCACTTATAGCATAAAATAAATAACTACAAGATCTAGGGGTAGATCGACTATGGATTTCTTTCCCTTGCTCAATTCATATAAGGCTATAAAATCGTCATAAAACGAATAATGTCATCTTTAGTCAAGAAGAGATATCCACTTAATAGGATAAATATGCTCATTAAATCTTAAGTCACTAACACTAAAGATACACGCTTAAGCATAGAGTTCACAATAAGAGTAATACATTTGGAATCATCAAAATGATTTATATACACTTTATGAAGCAAGGATAAGAGTATAAGTTAGCAAGTAAATGAATTAGACTCTCATCAAGTAAAGGATAAAAGAGATGTTCATGAAAACACAATAGAACAAATCTCTTTGCCAAGTATTGAGACTAACCCGAGATAAAGAAATAATAGATTGATCTAGAGAATGCAAAATTATAGCCATTATGAAAGTGTATTCTCTAGAAATGGAAAATCTCAACGTAAAAGCTCAACCCATAGTAGCTAAAGACATAAGAAATATGATGTATCAATTACATGTATTCTTATGTGCTGCAAAAATATCATTGGACAACAATAGTTCAGAAGAAACATATGTCCAAGAAATGAGCAAATAAAGATCATTAAGATAAACAAAGCTAATTAAGAGCAAAGATAGTAAGAGACACAAAAACTTTCATAGTGCACCATTGTAAAATATAAAGAAATAGACTAGAAAGTGTGCAGTAATTAAGGAGGTAAAATTAACAAGCAAGGTAAAACACAAAATCATGTGATCCTTACAAGAACGTCCACAATTAGTCATGACCAAGATACTAATAAATATTTTCTCTCAACATCCTAACTTGAAGAAGTAAAACAAATAAATATCAGAAGTTAGGAATATATATATATATATATATATATATATATATATATATATATATATATATATATATATATATATATATATATATCACAAATAGGCATGCATGAAAAGATCAAAAATCAATTAAAAGGCATGTATCCATAAAGTCAACCAAAAAAAAAAGGCCAAGAAGATATCATCAAAAGAAGACTTTAAGGAATAAGCTAATTAATTCAAGAAGATATGCACAAATTTGGTCAAGGAATCAATAGCTAAAGTATGGGATAAGCAAAAGTTTGAAGGAAGCAAGTATAATTAAATATTCTTCAAAATAATATAAACTGGAGCTTAACTCATATGACCACATAAAGTTATTTTATACAATATATATATATATATATATATATATATATATATATATATATATATATATATATATATATATATATATATATATAGTCATGTATCCTTAATGAATGTTTGAAAACTATCACAATTTTAAAACACGTATGAATAGGCTTTATTAGGCAAATACATAATTGATTCGTAAGAGGTTTAATCAAAATAAAAAATGAAAATCAATAATGAATATATTATGTAAGCACATGGTTAAAATGAATGTATAAGAAGCTTGTGCTAAACACATATACTCACAAATACCGATTAAGATAAATATGACATATTAAATACAAATCGGCAAGAAGTAACTATCTCAAAACTTTTAAAGACGGGAAGTTAAAATTAATTCAAATCAAAACCAAGGTCCTGAGTGATATTCATGCTTTATAAATAAAGATTAGGTATAATGAGCATGCATGTATAAATGTGTCACACTAATAGAAAATGAGTGACAAACTACATAGTGTGAACTAATCATTTAAGCTAAGTAACTTGTCATGCTAGATAAAAGAAATAATAAAAAATTAACTAAGCATGCTAGTAGTATATCTCATATTGATTTATATAATAAGCAACTAAAGGATATCAATGTAAGCTGGTAGTAAGACATCAAGAGAACATGCTAGATTCTACAAATATAAACCATTTAAAGAGAATCATTTAGCATGTTACCAAAGTGGCTCAAGTGGCCACACTTGTGTTGGTACAATTGCTTGGAAGATGACCTTTGAGCTTTGCAACCACCAATACGCTCCTTGGTGCTATGTCCCGATACAAGTAGCTCCACCTACAATATTAGGCGAAGACTTTGGCATCCAAATAAACTTGGATCCACATTTGTTAGCTTTAGGGACCCATATATTATTTACTCTAGCATTGGTAGAAAAACTCATACGAATAGGACAAGTTACACTCATGTGTCCAATGTGAGAGCAATAGAAGCACCTAATACTAGTGTGTGCACATGTATCAAAATGAGCATGATTATGAACATGTGACGTACTAGAATGATGAATCTCTCTAAAGTGAGCATGTATGGATTTGGTCTTAAGAATATCATATTTTAATAGCAAATCATCATACAAACAAGTAAGAGAATCAAATTTAGTATTCAAAGCAGAATTCTCTTTTCCAAATAAAGCAAATCTAGAAATAAAATTATTTTTTGTTTCCTTAAAGAGTCAATAGAAGAATCATACAAATGATTTACCTCATGTGTTTGCCATTTAAGATCTTCTATTGATGAGAAAAGAGATTCAAAATTAAAGCCTCATTCAAACTCTTTAAAGAAACACAAGATGAGTTTTGAGAATCAAGTCTAGATAATAAATTATTATTTTCATTTCTCAAAACCTTATTGGATTCTCCTAAATGAATGACCTTTTCTGAAAGTTCTTCATTTGTAGAATGAAAGTCATCAAGAATCTTTAAGGATTGGTTAGCCATGGCTTTCCACTTAGAGCATTTCTTGCATTTAGAAGAAACATGATTGTCCAAGCTGCTAAAAGTAAATCCCTCTTTATCGGAGGAGAAGGAATACGATGCCAAAGAAAAATTAATAAGGATCTACTCTAATGATGTAAGCGTAACAATAGAGACCTTGCTCTGATACCAATTGAAGTAACGTGTAGGCAACTCTAGAGGGTGGTGAATAGAGTTTGTGTCAATAATAACCAATTAAAAATTCAACTCTATACCAAGTCCAGAAAGCAACTATCAAGAGAATATATAATCAGAGTAGTAATACGAAAATGAAGAGAGATCAGAAGAGCATACGCAAATACAGCAATTTAACTTGGTTTCCCTCGTAGAGGACTAATCCAGGCCTGAAAAATCTCGCTCATAATTGAAATCCACTATTTGTGAATTATGCTACACACATGCCTTTACTCAGAAGAGCACGCCAACTTCTTACAACTTCGTTGAGGCGAAACTTGGAATTGTCCAAGTGACTTCTTTTCATCCCTTGTACAGAACTTCTAGCTGAATCACACTTGAGCACCTTGAGGCTTAGGAAGTTTTGTGGCTAGTAGATTGGAAGAGTAAGACATAGAATGTATAAGACTTAGAAGATTGAGAGTGAGATATCCATTGAAATGAGAGAAATCAAGCCCTATATATACTAGTCAGAGGAGATAGAATTCGGCCAAAATTCTGTCCCAAATGTTCAAAAATTTGAACGTTGGACAGCTTGGATCATGGTGTTCCTAAAAATTAGGTTTCTAAAATTTAGGAGGAAGAGTTCGACCCAAGTAGTGCCTTATGCAGAGTTCGGCCCGAACTCTGTCTCCTTGGGACAAAAGTTCTCAATGGACTATAGTGGTTTGGTTTGGTTCAGAAATTGATCTGTTTGTATGGTAGAGCTTGGAGAGATATGTCTAAGGGTTGAGATTGTAGGAACGAAATTGTAAAGCACAATACTCTAGAGGGGGGTGAATAGAGTTGGCAGCGGAATAATGCTAATTAAAAATGTTAGCAGCAAGATCACAGAATAATAATCACAACTAAATAATGTAAAGGCAGAGATAAGAAAGCAAACGCAAAGACAGCGATGTATACTGGTTTCCCTCTGTTGAGGACTAGTCCAGTCGGTAGAACTCTTGCTACCAGTTGAATCCACTATTGGCAAAACTGCAAGTTTTCTTACGAAGTCCTTGCAACTTCTACAACGCGAGCTTTGATACGAAGAACTCGTCCAACTTCAATTGTGAAGAGGATTGTAATTGGCAAATCGACTAGAGGATTGTAATCGACTAGAGGATTGTAATTGGCTTGGGATCTAAAAATTAAAGCTTGAGAAAACTCTTTGGAAGACTGAAAGCTTTAGATAGAGAGAAGATTGAAAGTGAATGAGTGAGTTGAAATGATCGAAATCCTTCTCTATTTATAGGAGTTCCAAAGACAGAATTCTGGCAGAATACGGGCAGAATTCGGGCAGAACTCGATGAGGAAATCTCGGTCAAATCCGCAACTGTAGGAGGACCAAGTTCCAAAGAATTCAAAAATCAAAACGGCCAATAACCGAACTCTGGCCGAACTCTGGCCGAGTTCTGTCAGGGTTAGGTTAGGTTTTTAAAAATAGGTTTTGGGCATTTTTGAAAACCTTTTTGAAGCTTTTGTTTAATATGAATGTTTTTCAAAACTAAGGATATTTTAAAAATATTTTGAAATCATTTTGGAATAGCCTATTTGCCAGTACGACTCGGTGTACAAAGTATTCCTAGACTCAAATAAAATGAAAAATATATTGCTCAAAGAAATACAGACTCGAACAGGCAAACAGAGCTTCGGTCTTGAACTGAGTAGATAGCTGTTCTTGATCATGTCCAAGAGTCCGAGATATCCTGACTAGCTTTATATATCGAGACAGAGTTTGATCAATTATTAAAATCAGTTTGACCATATGACCAATGGGCCAACAATCTCTCCCATTTTGATAATTGACAAACTATGAATGATATAACATCTTTGCTTGGAATAAAAATCAAAAAATAGTAAAATTGTTCATATTCCTTCATTTTTTCAAAAAAAATGTTAGATCCTATTTTCTCCCCCGTTGTCACTTAGCAAAATAATTGCAAAAGAAAAAAACTCCCCTGCAATCAATGCATAAATAACAAACAGTGAAGAAACACAAAAAAATAATAATCATGAGCAATGATAGAAATAGGAAGAAAAATAGAATGAAATCATAGGCATGTATTTGTCTCAGGCAGTTTATAACAGAGAATTTATTTCACAGGCAGTTTATAATAAAGAAGCAGATAAAGATGCTATAAATAAGTAAATAAATTGATGTGAAACATAAACTACGCATCTCATAAAGATAAAAAGATGTCCAAGAGACAAAAAAAATATCCAGTACAAGTCCTCAAAAGAAATACTGATAATAAAGTCTAAAGACTTGGAATGTCGGAGCATTTCCAAGTATACAGTAGATAACATCTAAGTCTCAAAAATCAACTAATATAGCACAACTCCTCCTCCTCATCATCATCATCAGCATGACCGGCATGTCCAGAAGGACCAGCTGCAAAGGTACCAGCTCCAGAAGGGTGAGGAGGAGCGCCAGTGTAAAACTCACCGACATAGTCTTGAGAAGCACGGTCAGAACGGTACCAATCATATGCGTTACCGGGCTGAAAGTAGGCATGAACAGCCTCATCCTCACAGCGGAAACCAGAGAAGGCTAGATCTCTAGGAATAGAACCGGCAGAATGTCCTGTCTGGGCGAATCGGAGATCAGCGAGAGAATTTTCTATCGCCTGATAACGAGTGACATCGCGGAACTCACGCTCGCGAGCCATATCCGTCATCGAGACGTGCAAATCAGAAAGATGCTGGTGTATGCCCTCAAAAGTCATAGCATACTGCTGAGTAGGTGGAGGAGGTGGAGCAGTAGGAGGAACAGTAGGAGGAGCAGCAGCAGTCATACTACGACGAGATAATTTCAGAAACTTGGGCTCAGGGTCTTGAGTACAAGTTGACAAATCAATATCGAAACGCTGGAAGATGCGTGGGAGAATCATCGCATAAGAGAGATTTCTATCTCTTGCACGACAACGTCCCATCATCTGGATAATGGTCTTTGGGGCAGAAAATGGAATCCCCTTAAGAATGTGATACATAGCAGATAATTCAAGAGATGTGACATCATCCTTTGAAGTAGACTTCGGAAGGATAGTGGAGTAAATGATACGATGCAATTCATAATTAAACAAGTTCAAGTTGTTTGCCTTGAACTTTCCAGAGCGAACTCGATCAGGTGCACAGAGTTTCGCTTTGAAAGTAGCAAGTGTCGTGCCGTCGGGGAATTCAAATTCAGTGATATCAACAAGCGGTTCACCTTCGTTAGGAATACCAAGGATTTCCGCTAAGAGGACATCATTGAAATTGATATCTAGTCTGCCAACACGAGTACTTACGTCAAACGTGTTTAATATGATATTGCAGTAGAAAAGTCTAATGGCATTAGTTGCTACTGGGAAACAAAGTTTAACAAAATATTGTAACCCTAATGCCTCAAAATAAGGGCGGTGTTCTGGAAACACAGTCTACTTGATGGGAGTGCCTGTGCATATGGATCGCATGAAAAAGTCTCCATACCACAGTAGGGCTTGATCTAGGGTTTGAAAATAAAACCCATCGAATGCGCCATCGCTCGAATGGACTGGCAAAAAGAGGGAATCCGTGGGTGGATTCGAAGATGAACCTTCCTCACTAGGATTTGTCGTCTTCTTCCTCTTGAAGGGGTTAAATCCCTTAGGTGCCATTGTGCAATAAAGTAAAATGCACGAAATTGAAAGGAGGAGAAATATGAAGTTATACCTCCCGAAATTCGAGTATGTTGAAGAGGACAATGATCTCCGCACGAATCCAAGATTTGGATGGATTTCACCACGTAGATTGGGAGAGAAGGAGTGGTGAAGAACTAGGGTTTTAGAGCTTTTCGCGCGGCTGCTGTGCTGTGATGGTGGATTTTAGAAGCAATGAAGAAGAAAGGCTCTCGGGTTCTGGTTATATAGCCAGATACCTTCAACCGAACTCATGCCGAATTCGGTCCAAAGTCTGGCCGAATTTGCCTGGGGTTGGTTTGGAACACTTTCTTTTTCATTTGCTCATTTCAAAGATTTAATTCAAAGATTAGTAATTTTGACATTCAACTAATATAATTAATGTTATTTTATAAATTAAATTTCGTTACACAGCAACTGTTTCAGATTGCTGTAGGAGTACTGTCCCAGCTGGCGGAGGTTCACCGGGGAACTCTTAAATACCGCTTCGCTTCAACCGTAGTTGTGATGACAGACAGACTCTTTATTGGCTTGTCTCTAACACAATTTTTGCATATTGAAATAAAATCATAAAATAAAATTAATTAACATTATTGACGTCCAAAATTCCTAATTCTCGACGTAAATAATTGAAACGATCTTCTGCTAGAGGTTTTATGAAAATATCAGCTAATTGATTCTCAGTATCTATGTACACAAGGTTAATATCTCCATTTTGATGATGATCTCTAAGAAAATGATGTCGGATCTCGATATGCTTAGTACGAGAATGACATACTGGATTCTTAGTCAAATTAATAGTGCTCGTGTTATCACAGAAAATGGAAATGTGTGTGTAAAATAAATCATAGTCTTCTAAGGTTTGTTTCATCCACAAAATCTGAGCACAACAACGTCCTGCGGCGATATACTCAGCCTCTGTTGTTGATAGGGCTATAAAATTTTGCTTTTTACTAAACCATGAGACTAAAGCCTTGCCTAAGAAATGACATGTGCCGCTGGTACTTTTTCTATCAACTTTGCATCTGGCAAAATCTGCATCCGAATAACCAATAAGGTCAAAGGACTTAGTTTTTGGATACCATAAGCCAACAGAAGAAGTGCCCTTAAGGTATCGAAAGATACGCTTAACTGCGCACAGATGTGATTCCTTTGGATTAGCTTGAAAACGTGCACATAGGCAAACACTAAACATAATATCTGGACGACTAGCAGTTAAATAAAGTAAACTACCGATCATACCTCGATACTTACGTGTGTCGACTGGCTTGCCTTGTTCATCAATATCAAGCTTTGTTGAAGTTGCCATCGGAGTGCCAATAGGTTTGACATTATCCAGATCAAACTTCTTTAGCAAATCTTTTATGTACTTGGCTTGATTTATGAATGTCCCATTGTCAGTTTGTTTGATTTGCAGTCCGAGAAAGAATTTCAGCTCTCCCATCATGCTCATTTCAAACTCATTCTGCATACACTTAGAGAATTCTTGACACAGAGATTCATCAGTAGATCCAAATATAATATCATCAACATAGACTTGTATTAAGAAAAGCTTGCCGTTAAAAGAATTAATAAAAAGTGTAGTGTCAACCTTGCCTTTTGAAAAACCGTTGTCAAGTAAGAAAGAGCTTAGACGATCATACCAAACACGTGGGGCTTATTTTAAATCGTACAAAGCTTTCTTCAACTTGAAAACATGATCAGGGTTTTTAAAATCTGTGAAACCTGGAGATTGTGCTACAAAAACTTCTTCTTTTATAAAACCATTTAAAAATGCACTCTTGACATCCATTTGAAATAATTTGAAATTATGAAAACATGCAAATGCACATAACATGCGAATAGATTCTAATCTCGCAATTGGGGCATAAGTCTCATCGTAGTCGATACCTTCTTTCTGATTGTATCCTTGAGCTACGAGTCGAGCCTTATTACGAGTCACTAAACCATTCTCATTAAGTTTATTTCGGAATACCCAACGGGTGTCAATGACCGGATGATCAATAGGCTTGGGAACAAGTTCCCAAACTTGATTCCGTTCAAATTGGTTTAATTCCTCTTGCATAGCATCTATCCAAAAACTATCACTACATGCTTCATCAATAGTTTTGGGTTCTAGCTGTGAAATGAATGCAACACTAGAAACAATATCTCTACTGGATGTACGAGTACTTACACCTTTGGTAATATCACCAATTACCAAATCCTTTGGATGATCAGCCGTAAATTTTAATCTTTTCGGCAGACTCTGAAGGTAGCTGGTTCCTGGATCTTCTCTAGGAGGATCAGCTAGTGCCGAGCTTGGTTGAGAATCAGCTGTTGTTGAGCTTGGTACAGTTAGATCTTCGTCATTGTCATCGATAGTCATTTGATTCAGTTCATCAAAAGTGACGTTGATTGACTCTTCGATGATCATGGTTCGTTTGTTGAAGACTCTGTATCCTTTGCTCTTGGCCGCATAACCTAAAAATATACCTTCATCGGCCTTTTCGTCAAACTTTCCCAAATTGTCTTTTGTATTAAGAATAAAGCACTTACAACCAAATATTCTAAAATATGAAACTGATGGAATTCTATCAAACCATAACTCAAATGGAGTCTTTTTCGATTTGGGTCGAATTAGAACTCTATTGAGAACAAAACAAACTGTATTGACAGCTTCAGCCCAGAAATATCATGTCCATAATTATCTAATTAAGAAATGATCAACCAATTTATTGCTTTGCATGGACTATGTATGTTTTACCACATATGTACCCATCAATGGGTAATAATCCAACCTTGCTAATACTAAATGAGAAACCAATGAAGTTCAAATAGCAAAGAGCATATGTGATAATCCATGAGTAGTCAAAGTAGAGTAATAAATTAACTTGATAACCACATAATTAGATAATATAGGACTACTCAACCATTAGGATCATTTATCAATTAAAGTAAACATGATTCAACGAATCTCATCAAAAAAAATCCTAAATCCATATTTATAATAAAATCTTACAAATCGATGAAAAATATAGGAAAAGAGTCAATCTTATTTAAATTATTACAGATTTAATCGAAAGAGATGTAATATGATAATACGATAAAATTATGACTCAAAGATAAGAGAAATTTAGGAGATGCTTACCAATGACTACTATGGAAGGAAGTTAAAGCGATCAATCACACATCTCAATGGAAAAAAAATTAAAATAAAAAGATTTGTCAAACTAATTTTAGAGACCAAACATATGTATCTAAAATAGAATACAAATCTCTTCAAGAAAATTCATAAATCTTGTTTTTGTAAACTAGCATATCACATATAGATTGAAATTCAAGAAGATAGCTAGCTGGGTGAAGTGAACAAAAATTATGTAGCTTAACGAAACATCGTAAATAAGCAAGCTACATAACTAATTAAGATTAATGAGGTAGGCCATTAACAGGATAAATATGCTCATTAAATCTTAAGTCACTAACACTAAAGATACATGCTTAAGCATAGAGTTCACAATAAGGGTAATACATTTGGAATCCTCAAAATGATTTATATACACTTTATCAAGCAAGGATAAGAGTATAAGATAGCAAGTAAATGAATTAGACTCTCATCAAGTAAAGGATAAAAGAGATGTTCATGAAAACACAATAGAACAAATCTCTTTGCCAAGTATTGAGACTAACCCGAGATGAAGAAATAATAGATTGATCTAGAGAATGCAAAATTATAGCCATTATGAAAGTGTATTATCTAGAAATGGAAAATCTCAACGTAAAAGCTCAACCCATAGTAGCTAAAGACATAAGAAATATGATGTATCAATTACATGTATTCTTATGTGCTGCAAAAATATCATTGGACAACAATAGTTCAGAAGAAACATATGTCTAAGGAATGAGAAAATAAAGATCATTAAGATCAACAAAGCTAATTAAGAGCAAAGATAGTAAGAGACACAAAAACTTTCATAGTGCACCATTGTAAAATATAAAGAAATAGACTAGAAAGTGTGCAGTAATTAAGGAGGTAAAATTAACAAACAAGGTAAAACACAAAATCATGTGATCCTTAAAAGAACGTCCACAATTAGTCATGAGCAAGATACTGATAAATATTTTCTCTCAACATCCTAACTTGAAGAAGTAAAACAAATAAATATCAGAAGTTATATATATATATATATATATATATATATATATATCAATTAAAAGGCATGTATCCATATATATATATATATATATATATATATATATATATATATATATATATATATATATATATATATATATATATATATATATACAGCTAATTAATTTAAGAAGATATGCACAAATTTGGTCAAGGAATCAATAGCTAAAGTATGGGATAAACAAAAGTTTGGAGGAAGCAAGTATAATTAAATATTCTTCAAAATAATGTAAACTGGAGCTTAACTCATATGACCACATAAAATTATTTATACAATATATAATATATATATATATATATATATATATATATATATATATATATATATATATATATATATATATATATATATATATATATATATATAGTCATGTATCCTTAATGAATGTTTGAAAACTATCACAATTTCAAAACACGTATGAATAGGCTTTATTAGGCAAATACATAATTGATTCGTAAGAGGTTTAATCAAAATAAAAAATGAAAATCAATAATGAATATATTATGTAAGCACATGGTTAAAATGAATGTATAAGAAGCTTGTGCTAAACACATATATTCACAAATACCGATTAAGATAAATATGACATATTAAATACAAATCGGCAAGAAGTAACTATCTCAAAACTTTTAAAGACGGGAAGTTAAAATTAATTCAAATCAAAACCAAGGTCCTGAGTGATATTCATGCTTTATAAATAAAGATTAGGAATAATGAGCATGCATATATAAATGTGTCACACTAAAAGAAAATGAGTGACAAACTACATAGTGTGAACTAATCATTTAAGCTAAGTAACTTGTCATGCTAGATAAAAGAAATAATAAGAAAATTAACTAAGCATGCTAGTAGTATATCTCATATTGATTTATATAATAAGCAACTAAAGGATATCAATGTAAGCTAGTAGTAAGGCATCAAGAGAACATGCTAGATTCTACAAATATAAACCATTTAAAGAGAATCGTTTAGCATGTTACCAAAGTGGCTCTAGTGGCCACACTTGTGTTGGTGTAATTGCTTGGAAGATGACCTTTGAGCTTTGCAACCACCAATACGCTCCTTGGTGCTATGTCCCGATACAAGTAGCTCTACCTACAATATTAGGCGAAGACTTTGGCATCCAAATAAACTTGGATCCACATTTGTTAGCTTTAGGGACCCATATACTATTTACTCTAGCATTGGTAGAAAAACTCATACGAATATGACAAGTTACACTCATGTGTCCAATGTAAGAGCAATAGAAGCACCTAATACTAGTGTGTGCACATGTATCAAAATGAGCCTGATTATGAACATGTGACGTACTAGAATGATGAATCTCTCTAAATGAGCATGTATGGATTTGGTCTTAAGAATATCATATTTTAATAGCAAATCATCATACAAACAAGTAAGAGAATCAAATTTAGTATTCAAAGCAGAATTCTCTTTTCCAAATAAAGTAAATCTAGAAATAAAATCATCATTTTGTTTCCTTAAAGAGTCAATAGAAGAATCATACAAATGATTTACCTCATGTGTTTGCCTTTTAAGATCTTCTATTGATGAGAAAAGAGATTCAAAATTAAGCCTCATTCAAACTCTTTAAAGAAACACAAGATGAGTTTTGAGAATCAAGTCTAGATAATAAATCATTATTTTTATTTCTCAAAACCTTATTGGATTCTTCTAAATGAATGACCTTTTCTGAAAGTTCTTCATTTGTAGAATGAAAGTCATCAAGAATCTTTAAGGATTGGTTAGCCATGGCTTTCCACTTAGAGCATTTCTTGCATTTAGAAGAAACATGATTGTCCAAGCTGCTAAAAGTAAATCCCTCTTTATCGGAGGAGAAGGAATACGATGCCAAAGAAAAATTAATAAGGATCTACTCTAATGATGTAAGCGTAACAATAGAGACCTTGCTCTGATACCAGTTGAAGTAATGTGTAGGCAACTCTAGAGGGTGGTGAATAGAGTTTGTGTCAATAATAACCAATTAAAAATTCAACTCTATACCAAGTCCAGAAAGCAACTATCAAGGAATATATAATCAGAGTAGTAATACGAAAATGAAGAGAGATCAGAAGAGCATACGCAAATACAGCAATTTAACTTGGTTTCCCTCGTAGAGGACTAATCCAGGCCTGAAAACTCTCGCTCATAATTGAAATCCACTATTTATGAATTATGCTACACACATGCCTTTACTCAGAAGAGCACGCCAACTTCTTACAACTTCGTTGAGGCAAAACTTGGAATTGTCCAAGTGACTTCTTTTCAACTCTTGTACAAAACTTCTAGCTGAATCACACTTGAGCACCTTGAGGCTTAGAAAGTTTTGTGGCTAGTAGATTGGAAGAGTAAGACATAGAATGTATAAGGCTTAGAAGATTGAGAGTGAGATATCCATTGAAATGAGAGAAATTAAGCCCTATATATACTAGTCAGGGGAGATAGAATTCGGCCAAAATTCTGTCCCAAATGTTCAAAAATTTGAACGTTGGACAGCTTGGATCATGGTATTCCTAAAAATTAGGTTTCTAAAATTTAGGAGGAAGAGTTCGACCCAAGTAGTGCCTTATGCAGAGTTCGGCCCGAACTCTGTCTCCTTCGGACAGAAGTTCTCAATGGACTATAGTGGTTTGGTTTGGTTCAGAAATTGGTCTGTTTGTATGGTAGAGCTTGGAGAGATATGTCTAAGGGTTGAGATTGTAGGAACGAAATCGTAAAGCACAATACTCTAGAGGGGGGGTGAATAGAGTTGGCAGCGGAATAATGCTAATTAAAATGTTAGCAGCAAGATCACAAAATAATAATCACAACTAAATAATGTAAAGGCGGAGATAAGAAAGCAAACGCAAAGACAACGATGTATACTGGTTTCCCTCTGTTGAGGACTAGTCCAGTCGGTAGAACTCTTGCTACCAGTTGAATCCATTATTGGCAAAACCGCAAGTTTTCTTACGAAGTCCTTGCAACTTCTACAACGCGAGCTTTGATACGAAGAACTCGTCCAACTTCAATTGTGAAGAGGTATTCTTCTATCAAGCCTTCTGATTACAATCACTCTAAAACTTCTAGACCGTACCGTACTGGCAAATCGACTAGAGGATTGTAATTGGCTTGGAATCTGAAAATTAAAGCTCGAGAAAACTCTTTGGAAGACTGAAAGCTTTAGATAGAGAGAAGATTGAAAGTGAATGAGTTAGTTGAAATGATCGAAATCCTTCTCTATTTATAGGAGTTCCAAAGACAGAATTCTGGCAGAATTTGGACAGAATTCGGGCAGAACTCGATGAGAAAATCTCGGTCAAATCCGCAACTGTAGGAGGACCAAGTTCCAAAGAATTCAAAAATCAAAACAGCCACTAACCGAACTCTGGCCGAACTCTGGCCAAGTTCTGTCAGGGTTAGGTTAGGTTTTTAAAAATAGTTTTTGGGGATTTTTGAAAACATTTTTGAAAACCTTTTTGAAGCTTTTGTTTAATATGAATGTTTTTCAAAACTAAGGATATTTTAAAAACATTTTGAAATCATTTTGGAATAGCCTATTTGCCAGTACGACTCGGTGTACAAAGTATTCCTAGACTCAAATAAAATGAAAAATACATTGCTCAAAGAAATACAGACTCGAACAGGCAAACAGAGCTTCGGTCTTGAACTGAGTAGATAGCTGTTCTTGATCATGTCCAAGAGTCCGAGATATCCTGACTAGCTTTATATATCAAAACAGAGTTTGATCAATTATTAAAATCAGTTTGACCATATGACCAATGGGCCAACAATCTCCCCCATTTTGATAATTGACAAACTATGAATGATATAACATCTTTGCTTGGAATAAAAATCAAAAAATAGTAAAATTGTCAATATTCATGTATTTTCTCAAAAAAAATGTTAGATCCTATTTTCTCCCCCGTTGTCACTTAGCAAAATAATTGCAAAAGAAAAAAACTCCCCTGCAATCAATGCATAAATAACAAACAGTGAAGAGACATAAAAAAAAACAATCATGAGAAATGATAGAAATAGGAAAAAAAATAGAATGACATCATAGGCATGTATTTGTCTCAGGCAGTTTATAACAGAGAATTTATTTCACAGGCAGTTTATAATAAAAAAGCAGATAAAGATGCTATAAATAAGTAAATAAACTGATGTGAAACATAAACTGCGCATCTCATAAAGATAAAAAGATGTCCAAGATACAAAAAAAATATCCAGTACAAGTCCTCAAAAGAAATACTGATAATAAAGTCTAAAGACTTGGAATGTCAGAGCATTTCCAAGTATATAGTAGATAACATCTAAGTCTCAAAAATCAACTAATATATCACAACTCCTCCTCCTCATCATCATCATCAGCATGACCGGCATGTCCAGAAGGACCAGCTACAGAGGTACCAGCTCCAGAAGGGTGAGGAGGAGCGTCAGTGTAAAACTCACCGACATAGTCTCGAGGAGCACGGTCAGAACGGTACCAATCATATGCGTTACCGGGCTGAAATTAGGCATGAATAGCCTCATCCTCACAGCGGTAACCAGAGAAGGCTAGATCTCTAGGAATAGAACCGTCAGAATGTCCAGTCTGGGCGAATCGGAGATCAGCGAGAGAATTTGCTATCGCCTGATAACGAGTGACATCGCGGAACTCACGCTCGCGAGCCATGTCCGTCATCGAGACGTGCAAATCAGAAAGATGCTGGTGTATGCCCTCAAAAGTCATGGCATACTGCTGAGTAGGTGGAGGAGGTGGAGCAGTAGGAGGAACAGTAGGAGGAGCAGCAGCAGTCGTACTACGACGAGATAATTTCAGAAACTTGGGCTCAAGGTCTTGAGTACAAGTTGACAAATCAATATCGAAATGCTGGAAGATGCATGGGAGAATCATAGCATAAGAGAGATTTCTATCTCTTGCACAATAACGTCCCATCATCTGGATAATGGTCTTAGGGGCAGAAAATGGAATCCCCTTAAGAATGTGATACATAGCAGATAATTCAAGAGATGTGACATCATCCTTTGAAGTAGACTTCGGAAGGATAGTAGAGTAAATGATACGATGCAATTCATAATTAAACAAGTTCAAGTTGTTTGCCTTGAACTTTTCAGAGCGAACTCGATCAGGTGCACAGAGTTCCGCTTTGAAACTAGCAAGTGTCGTGCCGTCGGGGAATTCAAATTCAGTGATATCAACAAGCGGTTCACCTTCGTTGGGAATACCAAAGATTTCCGCTAAGAGGACATCATTAAAATGGATATCTAGTCCGCCAACACGAGTACTTACGTCAAACGTGTTTAATATGATATTGCAGTAGAAAAGTCTAATGGCATTAGTTGCTACTGGGAAAAAAAGTTTAACAAAATATTGTAACCCTAATGCCTCAAAATAAGGGCGGTGTTCTAGAAACACAGTCCACTTGATGGGAGCACCTGTGCATATGGATCGCATGGAAAAGTCTCCATACCACAGTAGGGCTTGATCTAGGGTTTAAAAATAAAATCCATCGAATGCGCCATCGCTCGATTGGACTGGCGAAAAGAGGGAATCCGTGGGTGGATTCGAAGATGAACCTTCCTCACTAGGATTGGTCGTCTTCTTCCTCTTGAAGGGGTTAAATCTCTTAGGTGCCATTGTGCAATAAAGTAAAATCCACAAAATTGAAAGGAGGAGAAATATGAAGTTATACCTCCCAAAATTCGAGTATGTTGAAGAGGACAATGATCTCCGCACGAATCCAAGATTTGGATGGATTTTACCACGTAGATTGGGAGAGAAGGAGTGGTGAAGAACTAGGGTTTTAGTGCTTTTCGCACGGCTGCTGTGTTATGATGGTGGATTTTAGAAGCAATGAAGAAGAAAGGCTCTCGGCTTCTGGTTATATAGCCAGATACCTTCAATCGAACTCGTGCCGAATTCGGTCCGAAGTCTGGCCGAATTCGTCCGGGGTTGGTTTGGAACACTTTCTTTTTCATTGGCTCATTTCAAAGATTTAATTCAAAGATTAGTAATTTTGACATTCAACTAATATAATTAATGTTATTTTATAAATTAAATTTCGTTACACAGCGACTGTTTCAGATTAGCTGTAGGAGTACTGTCCCAGCTGGCGGAGGTTCACCAGGGAACTCTTAAATACCGCTTCGCTTCAACCGTAGTTGTGGTGACAGACAGACTCTTTATTGGCTTGTCTCTAACACAGTTTTTGCATATTGAAATAAAATCATAAAATAAAATTAATTAATATTATTGACGTCCAAAATTCCTAATTCTCGACGTAAATAATTGAAACGATCTTCTGCTAGAGGTTTTATAAAAATATCAGCTAATTGATTCTCAGTATCTATGTACACAAGGTTAATATCTCTATTTTGATGATGATCTCTAAGAAAATGATGTCGGATGTCGATATGCTTAGTACGAGAATGACATACTGGATTCTTAGTCAAATTAATAGTGCTCGTGTTATCACAGAAAATGGGAATGTGTGTGTAAAATAAATCATAGTCTTCTAAGGTTTGTTTCATCCACAAAATCTGAGCACAACAACGTCCTGCGGCGATATACTCAGCCTCTGTTGTTGATAGGGCTACAGAATTTTGCTTTTTACTAAACCATGAGACTAAAGCCTTGCCTAAGAAATGACATATGCCGCTGGTACTTTTTCTATCAACTTTGCATCCGGCAAAATATGCATCCAAATAACCAATAAGGTCAAAGGACTTAGTTTTTGGATACCATAAGCCAACAGAAGAAGTGCCCTTAAGGTATCGAAAGATATGCTTAACTGCGCACAGATGTGATTCCTTTGGATTAGCTTGAAAACGTGCACACAGGCAAACACTAAACATAATATCTGGACGACTAGCAGTTAAATAAAGTAAACTACCGATCATACCTCGATACTTACGTGTGTCGACTGGCTTGCCTTGTTCATCAATATCAAGATTTGTTGAAGTTGCCATCGGAGTGCCAATAGGTTTGACATTATCCAGATCAAACTTCTTTAGCAAATCTTTTGTGTACTTGGCTTGATTTATGAATGTCCCATTGTCAGTTTGTTTGATTTGCAGTCCGAGAAAGAATTTTAGCTCTCCCATCATGCTTATTTCAAACTTATTCTGCATACACTTAGAGAATTCTTGACACAGAGATTCATCAGTAGATCCAAATATAATATCATCAACATAGACTTGTATTAAGAGAAGCTTGCCATTAAAAGACTTAATAAAAAGTGTAGTGTCAACCTTGCCTTTGGAAAAACCGTTGTCAAGTAGGAAAGAGCTTAGACGATCATACCAAGCACGAGGGGCTTGTTTTAAACCGTACAAAGCTTTCTTCAACTTGAAAACATGATCAAGATTTTTAAAATCTGTGAAACCTGGAGGTTGTGCTACAAAAACTTCTTCTTTTATAAAACCATTTAAAAATGCACTCTTGACATCCATTTGAAATAATTTGAAATTATGAAAATATGCAAATGTACATAACATGCGAATGGATTCTAATCTCGCAACTGGGGTATAAGTCTCATCGTAGTCGATACCTTCTTCCTGATTGTATCCTTGAGCTACGAGTCGATCCTTATTACGAGTCACTAAACCATTCTCATTAAGTTTATTTCGGAATACCCAACGGGTGCCAGTGATCGGATGATCAATAGGCTTGGGAACAAGTTCCCAAACTTGATTCCGTTCAAATTGGTTTAATTCCTCTTGCATAGCATCTATCCAAAAACTAGCACTACATGCTTCATCAATAGTTTTGGGTTCTAGCTGTGAAATGAATGCAACACTAGAAACAACATCTCTACTGGATGTACGAGTACTTACACCTTTGGTAATATCACCAATTACCAAATCCTTTGTATGATCAGCCATAAATTTTAATCTTTTCGGCAGACTCTGAAGGTAGCTGGTTCCTGGATCTTCTCTAGGAGGATCAGCTAGTGCCGAGCTTGGTTGAGAATCAGCTGTTGTTGAGCTTGGTACAGTTAGATCTTCGTCATTGTCATCGATAGTCATTTGATTCAGTTCATCAAAGGTGACATTGATTGACTATTTGATGATCATGGTTCGTTTGTTGAAGACTCTGTATCCTTTGCTCTTGGCCGCATAACCTAAAAATATACCTTCATCGGCCTTTTCGTCAAACTTTCCCAAATTGTCATTTGTATTAAGAATAAAGCACTTACAACCAAATATTCTAAAATATGAAACTGATGGAATTCTATCAAACCATAACTCAAATGGAGTCTTTTTCGATTTGGGTCGAATTAGAACTCTATTGAGAACAAAACAAGCTGTATTGACAGCTTCAGCCCAGAAATATTTGGGTAGACTTAACTAGTTTAAAATTACTCTGGCCATTTTGGATAGAGTTCTGTTCTTACGTTCCACAACTCCATTTTGTTGTGGAGTCCTAGGGCCGGAGAACTCGTGGACAAAACCGTATGTGTCATAAAATTGCTCAAACTCTGCATTCTCGAATTCGCCACCATGATCGCTTCTAATATGAGTGATCATGTAACCTTTTTCATTTTGTACTTTCTTGCAAAAGGCAACAAATTCGGATAATGTATCATTCTTGCGTGTCAAGAAGTATACTCACGTGTATCTAGAGTAATCATCTACAATTACAAATTCATAAAGCTTACCTCCGAGGCTAGCAACTCGGTTAGGACCAAATAAGTCCATATGTAGCAATTGTAGAGGTCTAGTAGTACATACTGCGTTTACTGACTTGAATGTGGATCTGGTAGCTTTGTTCTTTTCATATTGGCTGCATACCGAATCCTTCTTTAATGTTATGTCCGGTAAACCGCGTACTAGCTTCTTCGTGGATAATCTTGAGATTGTGTCCATATTTGCGTGATCGAGTCTCATATGCCACAGATGACTCTCATCACTTTTAGCCATTAAGTATCTACCTGAAATGTTAGTTTCTTCCAACAAATAGAAAACATATATATTGTCTTCCCTGATACCTTCAAAGATAGTACTACCAGTTGAGCTATCAACTATAGTACATTTGTCTTTGCCAAAGTTGATGCCATAACCATGATCAGCTAGATGACTTACGCTAAGTAGATTATGTTTCAACTCGGTTACCAGATAGACATCCTTAATCACAGGATAGGGAGACTTACCAACATCACCGATACCAATGATATACCCTTTCAAGTTATTACCGAAGGAGACATAACCTTCCTTCTTTTTCTTCGATAGTGTTGAAAATAATGTAGCGTCACCGGTCATATGCCTGAACAACCGCTGTCGAGAATCTATTTGCTTTTAGCATATGAAAGATGTTCCACCTACAAAATAGTTTGCTGATAAAACTTTTGGTACCCATTTCTTGTAGGGTCCTGAAATGTTAGCTTTTGGTATCCATGCATAAATATTTAAATCAACAAGCTTTCTGATTTTACATGCAGAAGACATATGACCAATGTGGCCACAATAATGACATTGTGCATGTTTAGTGTTGAAAGCTGAGTGGTGTGCATGGTTGGTAGGTTTAGGTTTTCTAGTATAGAAGAAAGCATACCTATAATCCTGTTTGGGCTTAACCTTTTGGGGTAAAGGTTAGATAGGGTTAGGTCTGACAGTGTTTAGTTTGGGAATGTTCCGATTATTCGGTAAGTGACACATGTTAGGGTAGGAAGCAGCAGTCTCAGGCTGTTTTCCTAACCTAATTTCTAATCTTTTGGAAGTGTCATACAACTTAGTATAGTCAGAAGTGAGTGCTTCCATTCTGACTTGTGCACTTTGAAAACTTTTTTTCTTTTTAGAAAGTTCTTCTTTTAGTTGGTCAATAACCTTGTCTTTCTCTTCAGATGACTTGGTAGTCTCGTGTAATAAGAGCTTAATAGAGGAAAGCTCACCAGACTCACTATCATTATTTCTAACCTCAGCTAGTAGGTCGGTAAGTCTTCCTATTTCACCTTTGTACTCTTTGAGTACCTTCTTAGAGGTCTGATATTTGCTACGCAATTTTCTGTAATCACTTATCAGTTCACTGAAGGCATCTCCTAATTGCTCAAAGGTGAAGTCATCATATGTATCAACTACAGGTTCAGAGAGTACCTGATCGGATGCCATAAAGCATACGTTTACAGCATCTTCTGATTGTTCATCTTCTGAGTCGCTGGCTTCACTTTCATGCCATATGCTGGTGTTGGCATATCTCCGAGATGTTGAACTCTTCAGGTTCCCTTTTTCATACATGTTGCTCTTCTTGCTTGATGATGAGTTTGTAGGACAATTCTTCTTCATGTGTCCCTTCTTCTTGCAGCCATAGCAGAGAGCATCATCTTGATACCAGTTGTTTCTGCTATTGTTTTCTTTGGCTTTCTTCTTATATCTCATGAATCTTTTGAATTTCCTTGCTAGGAGTGCTTGATCTTCAGCATCAGATTCACTACAGTCTGAATCACCTTCAGCAGCTTTTCTGTGCTGAGCCTTGAAAGCGATCGTCTTCTCCTTTGGTGCAGGCTCTTCAAAATCTTGTAGCTCCAGTTCATGAGTGAGTAACTTACCCATGAGTACTTCGAGGGACATAGTTGTGAGGTCGTTCCCTTCAATGATCGCAGTAGCCTTTGGAATCCAGTTCTTGGTAAGTGCTCGCAGGAGTTTGCGAATCTTTTCATGGTTACTGTAATCTTTGCCTAGGGAAGACAAAGGATTTACAATATCCAAGAATCTTTCGAACATCTGAGTAACTGTTTCGTTGGGCTTCATCTTGAACACCTCATACTCTTGAGTAAGTCTGCTGACTTTTGATTCTTTGACTTGAGTCGTGCCTTCATGTGTGACTTCAAGAAGCTTCCACACTTCATTAACAGTTGTGCAGATAGATACCCTGTTAAATTCAGTTCTGTCTAAAGCACAAAATAAAACGTTAATAGCACGTGCGTCAAGACTGGCCTTTTTTTTTTCTTCCTCTGTATATCTGTTATGGGGTTTTTCAACTAAAACTCCATCAACATTTATACGAGGTGGCTTTTGATAGCCATCAATAACAATAGACCATAAATCAAAGTCAAATGATTTCAAGAAGAAACTCATCCGTGTTTTTCAATAGGTATAATTCGTACCATCAAACAATGGAGGTCTGTTTGTGGCCTGGCCTTCACTTGTGAATTTCACAATTGCCATGTGTTGTGCTGTGATCTATATAACAATTAGTTAAATGAATAAATAATTGCAATGTTACCTTGCTTTACCTGTAACACCCGCTCTGATACCAATTGTAGGAACAATTGAGATCAGAAAATATTTCCTCTAGTTGCAGAACCTGCTCTGATACCAATTGTAGGAACGAAATCGTAAAGCACAATACTCTAGAGGGGGGGTAAATAGAGTTGGCAACGGAATAATGCTAATTAAAAATGTTAGGAGCAAGATCACAGAATAATAATCTCAACTAAATAATATAAAGTCAGAGATAAGAAAGCAAACGCAAAGACAGCGATGTATACTGGTTTCCCTCTGTTGAGGACTAGTCCAGTCGGTAGAACTCTTGCTACCAGTTGAATCCAATATTGGCAAAACCGCAAGTTTTCTTACGAAGTCCTTGCAACTTCTACAACGCGAGCTTTGATACGAAGAACTCGTCCAACTTCAATTGTGAAGAGGTATTCTTCTATCAAGCCTTCTGATTACAATCACTCTGAAACTTCTAGACCGTACCGCACTGGCAAATCGACTAGAGGATTGTAATTGGCTTGGGATCTAAAAATTAAAGCTCGAGAAAACTCTTTGGAAGACTGAAAGCTTTAGATAGAGAGAAGATTGAAAGTGAATGAGTGACTTGAAATGATCGAAATTCTTCTCTATTTATAGGAGTTCCAAAGACAGAATTATGGCAGAATTCGGGCAGAATTCGGGCAGAATTCGGGCAGAACTCGATGAGGAAATCTCGGTCAAATCCGCAACTGCAGGAGGGCCAAGTTCCAAAGAATTTAAAAATCAAAACGGCCACTAACCGAACTCTGGCCGAACTCTGGCCGAGTTCTGTCAGGGTTAGGTTAGGTTTTTAAAAAATAGTTTTTGGAGATTTTTGAAAACCTTTTTGAAGCTTTTGTTTAATATGAATGTTTTTCAAAACTAAGGATATTTTAAAAATATTTTGAAATCATTTTGGAATAGCCTATTTGCCAGTACGACTCGGTATACAAAGTATTCCTAGACTCAAATAAAATGAAAAATACATTGCTCAAAGAAATACAGACTCGAACAGGCAAACAGAGCTTCGGTCTTGAACTGAGTAGATAGCTGTTCTTGATCATGTCCAAGAGTCCGAGATATCCTGACTAGCTTTATATATCGAGACAGAGTTTGATCAATTAGTAAAATCAGTTTGACCATATGACCAATGGGCCAACAGAGATGACACAGTGCGACTCAACATACACATTCTCCTAGACTCAATAAATTGAAAATTACAGACTTGGAACAAATAGAAGTGTCACGACACGCACCCACTGTGAGGGTACGAGTACGTAACAGCGCCCAGCCTACGTCGCAGTGTCGGCGGTAGAGCGTTGTTCTAGGTCATGAACTATAACTAACACAATATAAAATACTCTCCAACTGGAGGCCAAGACACAGAAGGTACAACTCAATTACAATCTAGAGGTAGAATATAGCACGATGGAATAGATATGGAAATCTTCAACTGAGGTACAACAAAGTGAAATAAACATAAGTCTCAACATCTCCATAAATATACAACTCTGAAATCAATGATGACAACTAATCATGAAAAGAAGGAATAGTCTAGACTATCTATACTATGCATGGGTATCATCTTCAGCAGCTGCCTGAACCTCCCAGGGGTCCAGGTCGCGAGTGTCATCTAGGCATGCTCCATAGTAAGGGGTACAGGGTTCCTCATCATCCTCTGTAAAATTTTTAACAGGTCCAGTCAGGACGGGAGCGAGCACAATACATCTCACACAGATCATAACAGGTTAAAAAATATAAACATGTAAGAGAGTACGATACATAAAACTAAAAGAATGTACATAATGTAAAAGAGAAAATTGTAATGGAAATACCTACTATAAGTAGAGAACTATCAGAGACTAGTGATGTAGAGTACAAAGTCGACATGTGAACGGCTGGAATTGCACATAAATATGCTAAAGAGGTGCACATGGTTATACTACTTTGGAATTGTTCACATGACTATTTATACTCTCCCATACCCCCAATCAATACACAAGGATCCAGACAAGTTATATTACGCACATGATTTTCACATGAAAGCCCTTAGATGGGTGCAGATGAAGTATACATGAGGGCTCATAAATGAGTGCACATGAATTTCACATGAAGGGCTATAAATGGGTGTATATGAAGTATACATGAGGGATCATAAATGAGTGCACATTAATTCCACATGAAGGCCCATAAATGGGTACACATGAAGTATAGGTTATACATGAGAAACATGATCGAACATGAGAGTACACGAGCATGCATGAACGAGCATGAAGCACATGAGATACATGAATAACATGAGAGCGAGGAATACATGATGTACATGAAACACATGATATAAAGTATCCGATGATCCCGAGGGGGATAACATCTCATGTAGGGATCCATATAGTACCAATCCATGATAATATTATTACAGCATCAAATAAGGTAATCAAGAGCAGGAATATAATCCTAAGCAAGTTATAAAATGATCAAAGAATGTAATCGCCTGTGCTGTGTTGCTCTAAACTTCAATCTTAAATTATGTCTATCTGACCATGATTTTTCTATCTTGTCCTAGTCCACTTGTGTTAAACTATCAATTTTTTATCGTACTTAACAGTTTGTGTCTTTAAGATTTTGCTCCTCTAAGTTGTAATTGAAACTTCATTCCATCTCGTGCCTATTTGATTCTTGATCATTGTTAGATCGTCTTATTTCAACTTCTTGAGTGTAATTATCATATTTGGTCTCAAGGCTCAGGGCGTCGCAGAGTTGTACAGGATCGACAGAAGCACTGGGCAGACAGTAACAGACGACCGTTAGAGTTTATAATTGGAGACATGGTGTTCCAGAAGATCCCACCAACTAGAAGCACCATTCAATTCGGCAGAGGCGGGAAACTCAGCTCAGATACATCGGGCCCTTCGATGTGACGGCACACATTAGCAAGGTGGTATACCGACTTGCACTTCCTGCTAGCTTGGAGGGAGTACATGACGTCTTTCACGTGCCCCAGCTTCGACGCTATATTCCAGATCCCAGCCATATTGTTGACCACTCAGGGCTAGAGGTGGGTCCGAGCTTGACCTACGTAGAGCAGCCGGTGGAGGTCCTTGATCGGAGGGAGAAACAACTGCAGAATCAGACTATACCGCTTGTCCGAGTCATGTGGAGACATCTCTCCGGGAGAGTCCACATGGGAGTGCGAGGATGAGACGCGGGAGCGATATCCCAATTTGTTTGCTTGATTGTATTGTTTTATTTTTTTGAAAATTTTAATTTCAATAAATGACTGTGTTTTAACAATGCGTCGTGATTTTGTTTTAAGAATTTATTTTGTTGTCCCCCGAATTTCGAGGACAAAATTCTTTTAAGGGGAAGAGATTTGTAACTCCATTTTCCCATTTTTCAAAAATTTTAAAAGTTCCTAATAATAATAACAAGTTTGATTTAAGTAACATTGAATATTGATAATGTTTCATTAAATATCTTCGAATAAATATTTTTATTTATACTTTGGAGGGAAATTGACTTAATAGCAAGATTTTCAAATCTAAAAGTTAGTTGTAGCAACAATTGTGGCCCCCACCACTTGTAACCTTTTAACAATTATTTCTAACTAATTTTTGTTTTCATTTTCTAATATATGAAAGGGGGGTTTCTTTGCTTAAAGGCTTTTGCGGGAGGGGGGGTTTCTTGTAAGATAGACTGTACATTAATTGAGGGGGGGGGGCAGGAGAGAGAGAATCCACCCCATCCTCATTCTCAGCTCGGGAGAGTTTCTCGAGCTCTTCCTTCTCCTTTCTTCCCCAAATCTCTTTCCAAACCCTAACCCTAATTTCTTCCTCCTCTGGCGATCGAAGATAATGGCGGCGGCGGCGGCAAGGATCTACTCCTCCGACTACTGAAGGCCGAGACACCACTAGGATGGCGACGACGACCAACGTTTAGGCACAGCAGCACCTATCCACGACTGAACGTGATGGCACGTTGCTACTCCGTCGACTAATCTCTGTGGGAGAGTCAAGTCTTTTCGTGAAGGATCGATCTCCTTCAACGTTGATAGGTTGTGATCGAAACCCTTGATTCTCAAGTCTGTGTCCTGTGTCGTTCATTCTTGTTTGAGATCTGTGTTCGATTCGTGGGTAACAGCTCGAGTGTTCGATCTGAGTTGGATTGATCGTTGGAGAACTCTATTCCATTCTGGAAACTAGATCGGTGAGTATTCCTCCTTTGTGATTTCGATTCGAGATATTCTTGATGACAATTTTGAATCATTCTCTTGTGGATTCTTCAAATAGACATATCAGAGTGTTGATCAGAATTTTGAGTGATCGGTTGAGAAATCCATTCAATCTAAGCATAGGAGACTGGTGAGTAGTGATTTTACAAATATTTGATCGTTTTTTGAATGTTTTGATGGATTGATTGTTGTTTGAATTATTCTTGGGTTCAGTCGATCATCCTTGATTAGTTGATAATTTGATAGGCAGAGTCCTTGACTACTTGTTCTTCTTGTGTTAAAGCAGAGTAGCTTTCGGAGCTCTAGGTTGGTTGATTGTGATTGTCGAGTGATTAGGAGTTGAACTCAATGGTGAGTGACGAACCTGAATTCCTTCTTAATTCTTGAAGTTGTTCACATTCTTTCTTCATATAAGTTATTAACTGTTCTAGAATTTACTTAGTTTATTTTGCTCTGGTCGTGTTCGTCGTAATGTTATAGTGGGCTCTCTGGATTGAAGCTGTGTTTGAATCTGTGGATCAGTGTTCTTATCTTGATTTGATTCATACAGATAATTCTTCTCCAAATTCCTTGTTTCTTTCCTTTACGCTTGGTTATTTGGCTGTGATTTCAGTGATATGTTTCTTTTCATATGTTGTGCATGCGTTCGTGTTGCTCCGGGTGGACGTTCGTTGGATTGTGTCCAAGGGTTTTTTACCGATCGTATGTGTCCGAGTCATATCCAAGAAGTACATACATGTCCAGGTCTGGGTCATATCTGGATTGGAGTAGCAGGGAGGCATACTGGTTTTCATACAGATTGGCGGATTGGAGATAATCTAATTGGATGAAGTTTTATTGATATTTTGGTTTATATTTTGTTTGAATTAATTTTGTATATATATATATTTTCTGAAGATTCAGTGTCCTGTTATATTTCTTTGCTTGATCTGGTTTCATATTTGGTTGAGTTTGAATGGGATTAAGCTTAAAATTGATGGATTGATTTTCTAATTGCTGAGTTAGTTTGGTATACATATTTGCTAAAGTCTGTGGTATAAAGAGTTCTGTTTTAGGTTGTAATTCGTTAAGTTAGCTTGCAAGTCCATTGTTCATGCGTTCTCTCTGGTTCTAAATTGCAATAGGGAGGAATAAATAGCAGTTGGGTTTAAATGAAGGGGGCTGGCTCCGTGTTTAATTCAGTGTGTTGAATTAGGTTGCAACTAATGAGATTAACAGGGAAGGGTGATATAAGTTTTAGCTTTGTTGCCCTAAATAGCATTTTGGTAATGTATAGCTTTCCTGAGCTGTGTTTAAATATTGAATTGTACAAGCTCCCGGACCCCTCTGGTCCCC
This sequence comes from Iris pallida, assembly GCA_029216955.1. Taxonomy (NCBI): domain Eukaryota; kingdom Viridiplantae; phylum Streptophyta; class Magnoliopsida; order Asparagales; family Iridaceae; genus Iris; species Iris pallida. The sequence continues at coordinate 89,344 of JANAVB010036441.1, read as the reverse complement.
TACCCCCCGCGACCCCCACCCCGGCCCCCTCCGCTCCCCTACCCCACCCCCCGTGACCCCCACCCCTACCACCGCAGACCCCCACCCGCAGACCCACACCCCCAACCCCCCTCCGCTCCGCTACCCCCCTGTCAACTCCGACCACTTCTCCTTCCTCTCCGTCGACGTCAATGGCCCCGAAACGTTCAGCCGTCGAGAAGGGCAAAGCCCCTGCTGAGTCTTCGACTCGGGTTGCGCCCCGAATTTCTCGCCATGAAGTCGGTCACCCTGCACTGCAAGGTAGATGATGAACTCGATCAAAAAACCCTTTTTAGGGTTCTTTGACATTGTCGAACCTTCATACCTCTCTTTTTAGAGATTTGATGGTATTGTGCCGCCCTGTTTAGGGTTTTGGTTGCACACACACAATAGTTTTCATTTTTATGAAAACTATATTCTTGCACAATAGATTGGAAAGCGCTGGCAAATGTTCAGCGCAATCTATCGATTTGCGCAAGTCTGTCCAGCGCAAACTGATGCCTTGCGCAAGTGTGTTAGCGCAATCTGATGACTTGCGCAAGTGGATATGTTGGCGCAACTAGAAATTTTGTGCATATAGGCTTCATTAGCACAATCTGATGTTATGCACATAGCGCAATCTGACACTTGCACAATTTGCTGATCTTTTGAACAGACTCTTTAATTTTGTATGTACTGAATTTTGTCTCTTTGTTTGATGCAGTTAATCTCAGGGAAGACCCCATTATGAGGTCTTTGTAGGGACTTTGGCTGAACCTGAGTTTAAAGAAGATCTTTTCCATGTAACATTTCCTCAGTATGCCCTGCCATCGTCTCGACAAGCCATCCTAACAGCACAAGACAATGAAATATTGCTGAGTCTGATGAACGGGCAGCCTCTGTAAACTGCTGACGCTGTTATTCATAAGAAGCCTCTGTTTCTGTTTGGTGAGGCTCTTGATAAGAGTTCTCAGCCGAGACCTCGAGTTGAACAGAGACTCTTTCAGAGAGGCGAGAAAAGGATACTTTTACCGGAAATTTCCAGGTGCCTTCCCCTATCTCGCTATGCTTTTGCGAGCTATCCCAGGAGGATGTACTGGGATATAACTCCTCTCCAGCGAGCCTCTCCTCTCCAGCAAGCCCGAACGGAAAACATTTGTGTGAAGAGGGGGCCGAACAACAAGGATATGTTCTACAGTTCCCCTGAGCGTCACAGCTCTCTGCTGATTGAAACCCGGCTGCATTCCACCGGAGAACTCCTCCCTGCTGCTGCCAGTCCGAACGCCGATATTCGTAAATGAGTTTGCGAAGGTTGAGGGAAGATATCTGGACCAAGACATCCGATTGACGGGTCTTGTGAATCCGGACAACAAGAGATGGAATTGTATAGCCAATTGGATATTGGCTCAATTCGAAGAGAAGCTCAAGGAGATTGAGCTGTACCAGGCGGTGTACTCTACCGTTTATGGCTTCTACCCCAATCTCATCTGTTGCTCGTATTGGCAGAGAGGTACAACTTCAGGACAGGAACTTTTATGATGCCCTGTGGAGAGATTGGACTGGCTCTTCACGAGATGAAGTATATCTCGAGCCTGCCAATGGAGAATATCCCTTATGAGGAATTTGTACCAACCAATGACGAGTTGGACAAACTTTGTCAGGAGAATGCTGATTTGGTGGCCGTCTTTGAAGAGCTGCTGTGCCACTATAAGATCTGCTCCTTGTACTACAAGAGTGGTACCTCTGGCACTTGCTACTCGACAAAATGGTTGCCCTATCTCTTTCTCAACCATATCATGGAGAAGAAGACTTAGGAACTCGAAAAGTACAACCCTAACTTCTTCAAACCACTCAACAGTAGCGAAGTGATAGGATTGATGGAGGAGAACAAGGAGATGGATATGAAGATCGATGATGATCTTCAATATCCACCTTTCAAGACAGGAGATATTATTAAAAGTTTCATAAGAATGGGCTATAGGCCCATGTCAAAGGAAGCCCAGCTGGCGGGTTTTCTCACCTACTGGCTTCGACGATTCGTCGTCCCTGGAGCCAGTGCCGTCGATCGCTTTCATCGAGGCGTGTTATTTGCTGCCGTCCGCTTAGTCTTCGGCTATCGGATGGATCTGTTGTCGGCGATGACCTGCAGAGTAAATGCTGTCCTTCGCCTTTCTGTTGATTCGATGCTTAAAGGGAAAGGCGAGAAAGGGAGCTTTCCTCGGCTGGAGCTATCCTACACATATTTGTTCGGATGGCTGCTTCTGCACTATCCTTCATTAATGAACCACGATATAGGGGCGGTAAACGGCAGCTTCTTGCGGAGATTCTCCAAGAGTAAGTGGATATACACCAGTTTAAGAGATTGTAGACGCGCTCTGAATCTCGAAAAGGGATGAAACTTCTACTGTGTTCCCCCTCCAGCCGGCTACGAGCACATGTCTCCAAATCTGGTCGATTCTGGGAGGCAGCCTTTGGGTCATGCAGTTTTTGATTGGTTGAGGACGATCCGGCCGTCAGACCTGGTCTACCGATTTGAAGACTAATGTTATTTGGAGCCCTATCTTCCCAGCCTTTTTGCGCGCCAATTCGGCTATGACCAGTTTCATATAGGCAACGCCATCACGTGCCTACAAGAAAAAGGTTATTTGATCGATGGAGCCCGGGCCTGGGCCTACTATAATGCTCGAGACACAAGAACAACATTCTCGATGCCAACGAAGAGCGATCATGGTCCTCGGATGCTGTATACATATTCACTTTTCTATACATCCGCGAATACCTTTGCCGAGAACTTCAGTCTCGCAGACAGCTTTGCGACAGCGGCCCGATTAAAGAAGGGAGCCTCTGTTGTGTCGGCTCCTGGCAATGATGAAGAGCGTGAGCCGGCCGATGCACCGTTGGAAGCTTCGAGGGAAGCCAACTTCCCCGAAGAAGTCAACGAGCCACTGCGTGTCTCATTAAAGGTTGTCAGATCTCCAGCCAAGGATAGGAAGAGGAGGATAGAGGAACCTTCTTCTCCAGTTGCTAAGAAGAAGCTTGTCTTGGAACCTTCAGAAAAGGTCACCACTCGGTCGCAATCTCGGCAGCTGGCTGAGTTGACTCAGAGAGAAGAAGCGACCACCCCAACTTCTATTCAAAGACAAGAAAATGTTATAGATGTAGAGAGTCCGGAGAGACCTCTACACAGAAAGAAAATGGTCTTCAGAAGAAAGAAGGTAGTTGTCACGCCCCAGAACCGGAATACCGGAGAGCGGGGGCAGACATAGCCAGCTACGCAATCCCAAAGTACGTTAATACTCTGAAACCACGTATAAGCTGTCAAGACATGGGGGTTACTCTACAAGCCATCAGTCAATCCTATGGTTTAACAATCCTAGGTATCTCAATCACAGGCAAATATACAGGAGCAAAGAGTACGATCATCATACATACAATAGTAAGGCGTCCCGAACCATATATACATAACTGATCATGAAGCCAGTACCACAGAACCGAGGACTAGCTAGAGTATTAGTTGTACATGATAAGGACTAGCTATAGTCTAGAATACACATATCATGTTTATGCCCGTAGGCTACAATGTCAAGGAAAATACCAAAATACGAGCTAAACACGTGCTCGGGGCTAAACGTTACAAGAGGAGAATTTACATGTCAGTGGGAGGATGAAAAGAAACCCACTGAGGCACTCTAGTGCTCCGGCTGGTCACCGTCGAGTAGATGGTGCGGTAGATCCTTCGGGCTCTTCTATTAGAACCTGGCCATACAAAACCAGTGGGGTCAGACCCCAAATAGCAAGTACCACAAAGGAGGCCGAACTATGAACTTAAAACCAGCAATCAATAGCAAACAACAAGCAATAAGTAAGGGAGGATCGAGATTCGTGCAGTACCAATGCACTTATCCCGAACATAGGAAGACAGTAAGTAAACTGGAGAACATGTTAAATAAATAGAACTGGGCAGGTGATATACGATGAGATAACCATGGGACTATTCAGATAACCAGGTTACAACTCGTAAACCAAACAAGGACCGGGGTTGTAACCCTTCGTCTGAACAGAACTTGGTTTCTTCCACCATTTATCGGCAGGATAAAATAAGAAATCAGGACATGTAACGATCATGTACAAGATCAAGACGAGACTAGACAGACTGAACTCCATCCAACATTCACGGCCAAGCAATAAGTACGGCTTGATACTTTAACTAACTAGGGTTATCACAGGCCTAGTTACTAGCAAGATGTAATGAGATTATTCCACAGCCACAAGCCCTGCAGACCATCCAGGTTACCCAGGACGAAAAATTAGGGTTGAATTCAGGTGGGTACATCGTCCAGGAAACGCATGTACCCTTAAGTAGCTTGAAGGGTGCAACACATGACAGTGTGCTGGAAATGTGCCCTACTCGACGGCAGGCTACAGATCCCAGGCGCGCCCAGGTAACGGGATTGCCTGTAGCTGGAAAATCTCTTCATGACTAATATATTAATCTAGTTATTAGCCTTAGTCCATTTCAATAGGTACTCCTGACCGTGGTACTCAGGAGCTCCCTCCCTAGACATGATGCAAGACAGGACTGGTTTATTTGTACAAGCACAATCACCCACGGTGTCAGGATACTAATTAATTCTTGTCAGGAGTGCGCCACGACGGGCCACTATCATTATCATTATTACTTATCAAGAGTGCGCCACGACGGGCCACTATCAAGTCATTCTTATTTATCATTTCAAGTTATCATGTCAAGAGTGCACCACGGCGGGTCACTATCAAGAATCAGGTCAAGCATATCATGTCAAGAATATCATGTCAAGTTCATTTCAAGAGTGCACCACTACGGGTCACCGTCGTGTCATGCCATTTATCAAAGAAGGAAGAAACTTGCACAATTAAATAATAATAATATATATATATAATATATATATTCTTGAAGCCAAGGAAAAACTCTAAAATTTTCATGTTGGGAGTGGGAAGAAATTCTGACCACAATTTACGCAAATAAGACATTCAAACAATCAAAGTGGGACCCATGCGGTCCAAAAGTGGGAGAACAAACATGCGGTCAAAGAGAGTGGGAGGCCACCCATGCGGCTCCGAAATTAAATACCAGCAAGAAATATTCCTTAAATCAGAAAAGACAAAAAGAGTGGGACCCGCAATGAATGCAAGCTTCCACTTCAGCAAGCAAGTCAACTAAAAGAAGTTATGTGGGACCCCCCCACAATTAATGCAATAAGAAAAGGTTCACGTGAACCATTTAAATATAGGTTCACGTGGCCAAGCAATGATGACATATAATAAAATATATCATGCAAGTACAGGCAGCTCCACAAAGCCATGCGGTCCAATATTAAATTCAAAGTTCAAAAGTACAATGGCCATGCGGCCAGCAAGTGGGAAAAGGCCATGCGGCCAACACATATTTGATTGGTCAACAATAATTCCATGCGGTTCAGACATGTACATGCGGCTCAACAATTTAGCAGTTGCAAACAATTACAAATGCAAAGGAGCTTAAATAATACATTTTATATAAAGCCATGCGGCTCACTACTGTGCGTGCATGCAAGCAATGCATGCGGCTACACTAGAATTCCATGCAAGAATTACTTTACTAAGACTTAATGGCATGCTTTATAAAGTAAGGATTAATATGCAAAAAGGCATTAAGTTATAAAGAAAGGACTTGAATGCAATATGCATTAAAGTAAGGTCTCAAATGAAAAATGCATTAAACTCTCAGGAGCTTATGCGGCTGTGCTTCCAAGCACATAATGCATATAAGACAAAAATGCATATAAGGACAAAATTGGCTTGGGTTTAAGCCTATGCGGCTGCTGGCCTTAGAGAACTTGGAAAATGCACTAGGAAAGTGCATTTGAATGCATTAATTGCTCTCCCTTTCTCAGCCCATGCGGCTAGCATCAGGAGAACTTGGAAAATGCATAAAAATATATGCATTAAGAATGATGCATTAAATACTTCCTTTAAAGCCTATGCGGCTCACCCAGAAAAGCATTGGAAGGTAAAGAAAAGTGCAGTAGGAATTGTACTTAAGAATACATTAGGTGCAAATGCATTAAATGCATGCTTAAGGAATGCGGCTGGAGACCCAAGGCCATGCATTATTTAATGCATCTATTACTTCAAGCTCATGCGGCTGCAACCAAGTGTCACATGCGGCCGACTTTAATATTGCATTAAATAATGCATGCAAAACTAATTGCTTGCTATTAAGTGCCATCATGCCAGAAAATAATTAATGCTGCCATGCTCATGCGGCTAGGCAAGACTCCTGCGGCCAAAACAAATGCAAGCCAGCAACATTTTGTTGCCAACTGAGAAAAAGTTCATAGAAAATACCATGGCTTCTCCACGCCACCCAATTTCCCACAGGAGTCCAAATTTGGACTTCCATAGGTCAAAATGGGGTTGAACGAAATTCTCTACAACATGGAACTGTCAGTTATCAAAAATGTACAAGTTTAACAGATCAAAACTTATAAAAACTGAAAGTACCACAAAGTTAGATCTACCACAATCTAGCCATCAAAATTGAAAACTCCAAGTTCTAAACATGCTTAGAATGTAACAAGGAAGAGAATGGAACAAACGAAATAAAAATCGTCCAACATTCGGCAAGGTGTACTTGCCTTGGGCTGGAGGAAGAAGATGAAGATGGAAATGAAAATAATGGAGGAGAGAGAGTGGTAGGTGGCTTATATAACAAGCCCAAGCAATCTCCACCATTCATTCCTCTCCACTCAATCTAAACCAAACACCTCATCTCATAAAGAACCAAACTAAACCAAACCAAGTCAAAGTGGAACCGAACCAAACAAAACCAAGTCCAAGTTAAACCAAGTCATGAAATTCCTATATCTTGGAAAATTTTAAAATATCACACAAATCGAGAAATACGAAATACGGCTCAAATAAATATGTATCCGTATAAAATACTGATACAGTGAGACGGGTCTCACAACTCTCCACACCTTAGAAAAATTCCGTCCTCGGAATTTCCTGAGGCTAGTCGAGCAAGATAACAAAACAAAAGCTCCAGGAAACTCAACAATCTCAATAAATCAAGCACGACAAGTAAGGAAAATAAAGTAATCAGGAATATAAATAAATGCGTAAGCAGTAAATAAATGCACAAGAACAAATACAATTATGATCAAGAAGGGCTGGAGGCATATGGATCAATATGTCTCCTGAGACAGTTGTGTAGAAACCAACGTCCTCGCTGGCCTAAGCTGACTCCCAAAAATGGATAAAAGTCAAGCCTCAAGGTAAGTCGGTACCAATGACTTAGTTCAAGACATGACTCTACCCAGGACGTATCATCGTAATTGAAACAGATGCATGAACTTTATCACCTGTCTCAAGGTACGAAGACAGAAGCGACTGGCTGATCGAGATGGACTGACATCTCTGCCTGCATGCTGAGACTGATCCTCCATAACTGGCCTGGCTGAAGAATGCTGAGCTGCCCTCGGCAAAACACGAACAAGACAATCAGAAGGATCAAGAACAGCGCCCTTGAAAGTTGAAGGACACAAGATCAAATCATGGGGACAGGAATGATCAACGATCAAAACAGATATCAAGTCAAGTATCAGAGATAGAGAATAATCCGAAGGAGATCAATAAGGATAATCGTGATTGAGATATCTAAACATGGTAACCCCCACAAATCTGAAAATCGAGATTCAGACCTGCATGGCGCCACCACTAAAACCATGTCACGCCCCAGAACCGGAATACCGGAGAGCGGGGGCAGACATAGCCAGCTACGCAATCCCAAAGTACGTTAATACTCTGAAACCACGTATAAGCTGTCAAGACATGGGGGTTACTCTACAAGCCATCAGTCAATCCTATGGTTTAACAATCCTAGGTATCTCAATCACAGGCAAATATACAGGAGCAAAGAGTACGATCATCATACATACAATAGTAAGGCGTCCCGAACCATATATACATGACTGATCATGAAGCCAGTACCACAGAACCGAGGACTAGCTAGAGTATTAGTTGTACATGATAAGGACTAGCTATAGTCTAGAATACACATATCATGTTTATGCCCGTAGGCTACAATGTCAAGGAAAATACCAAAACACGAGCTAAACACGTGCTCGGGGCTAAACGTTACAAGAGAAGAATTTACATGTCAGTGGGAGGATGAAAAGAAACCCACTGAGGCACTCTGGTGCTCCGGCTGGTCACCGTCGAGTAGATGGTGCGGTAGATCCTTCGGGCTCTTCTATTAGAACCTGGCCATGCAAAACCAGTGGGGTCAGACCCCAAATAGCAAGTACCACAAAGGAGGCCGAACTATGAACTTAAAACCAGCAATCAATAGCAAACAACAAGCAATAAGTAAGGGAGGATCGAGATTCGTGCAGTACCAATGTACTTATCCCGAACATAGGAAGACAGTAAGTAAACTGGAGAACATGTTAAATAAATAGAACTGGGCAGGTGATATACGATGAGATAACCATGGGACTATTCAGATAACCAGGTTACAACCCGTAAACCAAACAAGGACCGGGGTTGTAACCCTTCGTCTGAACAGAACTTGGTTTCTCCCACCATTTATCGGCAGGATAAAATAAGAAATCAGGACATGTAACGATCATGTACAAGATCAAGACGAGACTAGACAGACTGAACTCCATCCAACATTCACGGCCAAGCAATAAGTATGGCTTGATACTTTAACTAACTAGGGTTATCACAGGCCTAGTTACTAGCAAGATGCAATGAGATTATTCCACAGCCACAAGCCCTGCAGACCATCCAGGTTACCCAGGACGAAAAATTAGGATTGAATTCAGGTGGGTACATCGTCCAGGAAATGCATGTACCCTTAAGTAGCTTGAAGGGTGCAACACATGACAGTGTGCTGGAAATGTGCCCTACTCGACGGCAGGCTACAGATCCCAGGCGCGCCCAGGTAACGGGATTGCCTGTAGCTGGGAAATCTCTTCATGACTAATATATTAATCTAGTTATTAGCCTTAGTCCATTTCAATAGGTACTCCTGACCGTGGTACTCAGGAGCTCCCTCCCTAGACATGATGCAAGACAGGACTGGTTTATTTGTACAAGCACAATCACCCACGGTGTCAGGATACTAATTAATTCTTGTCAGGAGTGCGCCACGACGGGCCACTATCATTATCATTATTACTTATCAAGAGTGCGCCACGACGGGCCACTATCAAGTCATTCTTATTTATCATTTCAAGTTATCATGTCAAGAGTGCACCACGGCGGGTCACTATCAAGAATCAGGTCAAGCATATCATGTCAAGAATATCATGTCAAGTTCATTTCAAGAGTGCACCACTACGGGTCACCGTCGTGTCATGCCATTTATCAAAGAAGGAAGAAACTTGCACAATTAAATAATAATATATATATATATAATATATATATTCTTGAAGCCAAGGAAAAACTCTAAAATTTTCATGTTGGGAGGGGAAAGAAATTCTGACCACAATTCACGCAAATAAGATATTCAAACAATCAAAGTGGGACCCATTCGGTCCAAAAGTGGGAGAACAAACATGCGGTCAAAGAGAGTAGGAGGCCACCCATGCGGCTCTGAAATTAAATACTAGCAAGAAATATTCCTTAAATCAGAAAAGACAAAGAGAGTGGGACCCGCAATGAATGCAAGCTTCCACTTCAGCAAGCAAGTCAACTAAAAGAAGTTATGTGGGACCCCCCCACAATTAATGCAATAAGAAAAGGTTCACGTGAACCATTTAAATATAGGTTCACGTGGCCAAGCAATGATGACATATAATAAAATATATCATGCAAGTACAGGCAGCTCCACAAAGCCATGCGGTCCAATATTAAATTCAAAGTTCAAAAGTACAATGGCCATGCGGCCAGCAAGTGGGAAAAGGCCATGCGGCTAACACATATTTGATTGGTCAACAATAATTCCATGCGGTTCAGACATGTACATGCGGCTCAACAATTTAGCAGTTGCAAACAATTACAAATGCAAAGGAGCTTAAATAATACATTTTATATAAAGCCATGCGGCTCACTACTGTGCGTGCATGCAAGCAATGCATGCGGCTACACTAGAATTCCATGCAAGAATTACTTTACTAAGACTTAATGGCATGCTTTATAAAGTAAGGATTAATATGCAAAAAGGCATTAAGTTATAAAGAAAGGACTTGAATGCAATATGCATTAAAGTAAGGTCTCAAATGAAAAATGCATTAAACTCTCAGGAGCTTATGCGGATGTGCTTCCAAGCACATAATGCATATAAGACAAAAATGCATATAAGGACAAAATTGGCTTGGGTTTAAGCCTATGCGGCTGCTGGCCTTAGAGAACTTGGAAAATGCACTAGGAAAGTGCATTTGAATGCATTAATTGCTCTCCCTTTCTCAGCCCATGCGGCTAGCATCAGGAGAACTTGGAAAATGCATAAAAATATATGCATTAAGAATGATGCATTAAATACTTCCTTTAAAGCCTATGCGGCTCACCCAGGAAAGCATTGGAAGGTAAAGAAAAGTGCAGTAGGAATTGTACTTAAGAATACATTAGGTGCAAATGCATTAAATGCATGCTTAAGGCATGCGGCTGGAGACCCAAGGCCATGCATTATTTAATGCATCTATTACTTCAAGCTCATGCGGCTACAACCAAGTGTCACATGCGGCTGACTTTAATATTGCATTAAATAATGCATGCAAAACTAATTGCTTGCTATTAAGTGCCATCATGCCAGAAAATAATTAATGCTGTCATGCTCTTGCGGCTAGGCAAGACTCCTGCGGCCAAAACAAATGCAAGCCAGCAACATTTTGTTGCCAACTGAGAAAAAGTTCATAGAAAATACCATGGCTTCTCCACGCCACCCAATTTCCTACAGGAGTCCAAATTTGGACTTCCATAGGTCAAAATGGGGTAGAACGAAATTTTCTACAACATGGAACTGTCAGTTATCAAAAATGTACAAGTTTAACAGATCAAAACTTATAAAAACTGAAAGTACCACATAGTTAGATCTACTACAATCTAGCCATCAAAATTGAAAACTCCAAGTTCTAAACATGCTTAGAATGTAACAAGGAAGAGAATGGAACAAACGAAATAGAAATCGTCCAACATTCGGCAAGGTGTACTTGCCTTGGGCTGGAGGAAGAAGATGAAGATGGAAATAAAAATAATGGAGGAGAGAGAGTGGTAGGTGGCTTATATAACAAGCCCAAGCAATCTCCACCATTCATTCCTCTCCACTCAATCTAAACCATACACCTCATCTCATAAAGAACCAAACTTAACCAAACCAAGTCAAAGTGGAACCGAACCAAATAAAATCAAGTCCAAGTTAAACCAAGTCATGAAATTCCTATATCTTGGAAAATTTTAAAATATCACACAAATTGAGAAATACGAAATACGGCTCAAATAAATATGTATCCGTATAAAATACTGATACAGTGAGACGGGTCTCACAGTAGTCACTCCTCCGAGACAAATCCTGTCATCGGTCGTGGCTAGTGCTATCGCCGGAGTTACAATGTCGTCTCCTACACCTGCCCCTGAACCTGAAGCTTTCAGTCCATAGAGGAGGGATGAGGTTGTAGAGACCATGGAGGAAGTCATGGAGAAAGAAGATGAAGTGTTACGATCTCCTTCACTTGCAGTAGAAACTACCCAGCTTCCAGCTACACCGAGAACACTTCGTGATGAAGAAGATTGATTAATGATCAATGCACTGAATGATTGCGACTTCGGCCTCCAGGATGATATAGATCCGGTCGCCGCAACTGATAGTGGAGCTCGAAAGAAGAGCACAAGTGATGAAGTTTCATCAACAGAGGCTGTTGATGATACTCTGAATCCAGAGGAGGACGCTGATGTCCATGTATCCCCAGAAGCTGTTGATGACACATTGAATCCGGAAGAGGATGTTGATGTGCATGTATCTCCAAAAAAGAATGTGGGTGAAGAAGTAGCACCTGAGGAAATTACTACTGCTGATCCCAAAGGTATTGAATGATATTATCAATCTTCTTTTCATAGATTAAATGGCTAACATCTAATTTTTTATCGATGCAGAAGTTGAATCTTCTCTAATTCCTCCTACATGCACTGATATAGTACCAATAAAGGTGATAGCCAGCGGTAGCAGACTTTTTTCGGTCGGCTCCGAAGCAGGTAGTAGCCAGGCTGTAATGTCTGAAGCTACTTCTGCGAGATTGCAACTCGTGTCAGCAGAGGACAAACTTGTCCCTGGACCCAGCAATGGTAAAATTGCTCTTACTTTTGATCCTTCTCGATAGTTACTAATGACAGGCAACTGATGGTATTTGTTTGATTTCGCAGAGGAACATCTGGGAGGGGCGACTAGCTCTACCATGGCTCCTTTGTACAGAGAGACCTCCACCTACGTGCAAGAAGCTGAATGTCCATCTGTACAAGCACCTGCTTCTTCGACGTCCATGGGAGTAGCTGCTACTCCTGGAGCCATTGCCACTAACAGATTCATAATCGGTTCCTTCACCAACCTTTTCTTCAATTCACTAGGACCCTTAGTAGAGAGGGTAATGGATAAAGAAAAGGTTAGTTTTATAACTGTTAGGGGTCCAACCTCTTACCTGATAGATGCCATCCGGAGTCAAGGTGATGAAGCGCAAGCTGCTTACCTTGAACACATCCTGGATGAGCTAGAGGAATCGGTTAAGATCCACAAAGATCTGAATCGGGGGGAGGCGGAGCCCTTGGTACAGGCCGAGTTTGAGAGGATGTCTCAAGAGGCTGTAGTTGCGAAAGTTGACTTCCAGATTATCTTGGACACTTTCACTGCCAAGTCTTCAGAATATAACTCTCAAATAGAGATAATAGCGTCTGCTGCCGAGGAGAAGGAGAAAAAAGTTATTGTCACGACCCGCACCCTGTGTAGGGGCACGAGAAGTGGGTACGTCCAGCCTATGCCGCAGTGTCGGCGGTAGAACGATGTCCTAGGTTACTATCTAATCAATAACTCACGCAATTATATAATGTACTTGTCAAATCTCAACTCCGAACGGAGGACAAGTATAGATATAATGAATCTCAATCACAGTCTAAGAACGATAAGATAACACAGAAGTTTATAACTAAAGACTAAACACAACATTTATAAACTACTAAATAATAATATCTCAAACAAACTCAAATACAAACTCGTATCTCAAGTTTTTACAATTCAAGTTCTAAAACATGAAAACTAATCCAAGTCTACTAGCTAGTCTCCCGATCACTTCTGAGTGTCAAGGCCAAAGGTAGCTAAGCCATCTCCTGCTCCAAGGCAAGTAGGGCAAATGTCCTCAGGGCAATCATCTGTAATATTTTCAACAGGTCCAGTCAGGACAAGAACGAGTACAATTCATCAAGAAATCCCAATTAAATGACAGAGAACTATAAAGCAGTTATAGACAGTTGTATTGATGAATATGGCAGTTTGTATGAGTAATTATGTAGAGAGCAGTTAAGGTACAAAGAAAGTAAGGTAACTAAACAAGAAGAGAAACATAGCAATAAAGACTGTAAAATAAGATCTAGCTGAACTAGAGTAACATAATGAGTTCAGATGGTACAATATAAGTCGAGTGTAATCCCAATGTGAGTCTAATATAAGATGAGTCGAATGTGATCCCAGTACAGTATGAGTCGAATGTGATTCTAATCATTGTTCTAATAAGATGAATCGAATAAGGTGATACGAATAAGGTGATACGAATAGTGATTCACAATGTTCTAACAATGATTCGAATAAATTCTCCAAGTGTGTTTTAAAATACTTAATTAGACATGTAAACGGCTAAGGATAAATCCGGCACATCACACACCTGGCCGGGTGTGGAATGGCTATCGTTCGAATATTATTCACAGGGTTGGTTCGAATAGTGGGAATGTTCATATGTCTAATCAAGTATTTCTCCGCCCATCTAATACAAATGAATCCAAAATCAGACACATCAATCGAATAAAAGTCCAACCAGCATAAGAAGATACGAATAGGTGGTTCGAATAGTGATTCGTATGGTGATTCGAATAATAGAGGTAAGACGAGTAAGTATGTGTGTCGTATACATGGATTCAAAAATAAAAATATGTGTTTGTAATAGAGAATCACATACAGCTAACTAGAACTGAAGTACAGTAATTGACAAATAAATGAGAGAACTATCAGAGAATGTACTCGCCTGACACTCTGAAAAGAGTAATGTAATATCAGATGGCTGCACCGGAGCCACAATGTCCTAAACAGAGCAATATGGGTTATAATATGTTTAAAACAAGGTAAATGAAGTTTATAATGCAATCTACATAATTTTTAGGTCAATCTAGGTCAAAGTCAAACTTGGTCAACTCTGGGTCAAAGTCAACTCTTGGTCAACCATGGTCAACTATACTAGTCAAACTAGGTCTAGTGTCTAAGGTTTAGTCAACTCAAGTCTACAATGTCACATGGATCTGTTTGGGTCATTTCTAGGATTTTCCATTTTGGCCATGTTCTAGGCTAAAGGTGTCAACCAAGTTCACCTATAATAGTCTCAACCTTAAACTACTACAAGTATCATACTACCCCTACCTCTCATTCATAATAAAAGAAATACCATATATTGTATACCTACAAGTTAATAGATATATAGATATATCTAACCCATCTCCACATTATCCTTATAACATATGTACATAACTATATGAATATACCACTACTCTAATCTCCATAGCACATAATATGTTATCCTCTAACCTACTAACAATCACCATACTCTCACCCTCATATAACAATGCACCTATATATACAATATGCATAACAAGATGCATTAAGGGGATTGGACAGTTCATATTTGAACTAAAATAGGCAATATCCATTAACCATGCACCTATAGCCAATGGCCAAGTAGCTATAGCTAAACCTGCCAAGGCCAGGCCAAGTCAGGCCAAGGCAACCCACACTCACTCTCTTCTTGTTCTAATAATTCAAACACACACACATATATCCCAAGAAAATAAATGTATAACCAAGGTCATATATTCATGTACACAAATATATACATATATAACTTACCAAACTAAAACAACCCTCCAATCTAACCCTCAGTTCACTGTTATACAATAATTTCAGGTTCATTAACTGTCAGTTTAAACAGTGAATCAAACCTTTCAACCCAAATCCTAATCTCATGTTTCAAATCCTGAAACCATCTCAGGATTCTCAGGTTTTCACTCAATATTGGCTCTCAGGTTTCAGTTGGGAAATTCTCAGTTTTCAGTCCTCTCAAAACCAGTCTACAATATTTCGTCATTCTTGAAATCTCAGGTTTTTAACACATTCAATATTAGGAATCAAAACCTATTCACATATATCTATACCTCTCTCAAAGTCACACTCTCTCAATCTCACCACTCTCTCAAACTCATCACTATACATACACCTTCAATGGGTGGGGGATAATTGGGCTGCCATGGGGTGGCAAGTGCCAAGTGGGGCTGCCTTGTGCAGCCCCTATACTGCTGTTGTTGGCAGCTGCCAAGCCAGGCCTAGGCAGGGCAGCACCCTCCTGCTGCTGCTGCTCCTTTTCTTCTTCTTCTTCTTCTTCTTCTTCTTCTTCTTCTTCTCACAATCCTTAACCTGAACTCACTCCCTTACAAGCTGAAAACCTCGATCATCTCTCAAAAACAAAAACTGAGAATCACCTATAGATAAGGCATATATATAGATAACTACTAACTCAGCTAGATATATACCTACAATGAGCATTCTTCCATATTTTGAAAGTAACCATGTACCAGTTTTCGAATGATACTTATATATTCAGTTTCAATTTGCCTACAACTGAACCAATGAAAACATATATGTATATAAGTAACCTTAAACAAATCCTAATAACTAACATACATTAACCAGGTAACTAGGAAATTCATTTTCGAAAGAAAACCAAATAGCCCATATCAGTAAAAATCTCTTTGCAAGCAAAACCCAACCCAGGTTCGAATTCACATTCGAACTCAACAATTCCTGAAAACCAGATGGAAAATACCAACTAATTCCTAAGTAAAATATTTGAACTTATTTTGAAATCCTAATTTGAATTTAACACTTTGAATAATTGAACAATAACCAACAGTATCAGCCTACAACAGTCGAACCACTAAATCCATTCGAAATCTAATCAAAACATTCGAATAGAGGAAAAATTATATAGCAACATAGGGGGGATTCAGTCGTATCCTACAGTGTCACCAAGACATGTCCACGGTATCGAAACACTGTAACAAAGTGTCATAGGAGACAGTGCAGTGCACTGTCTCGTGCACGTGTGCAGAACTCAATAGGACACGACGTGTCCTACCCTAGGTCTCGTGGTCGAGTCTAGAGCTAGGTAAGGTCTAGGGGTTTGTGTCTAACACCCAGAAATGGGCCAAAGTGTCGCCGTGTCCGAGAATCAAACCCGTGTCAGTGGGCTTTTACACGTGCATGTGTGTGTGTGTGTGTCACGCCCCAGAACCAGAACAATGGAGAGCGGGGGCAGACATAGCCAGCTACGTATAACGGAATGGAATCCACGCCGCTATACGGTCACGGCTGTCTAGATATGTGAGGGTTTTACTACAATCCATCAGTCTCTAAGGGTCATAAAATAGCCTATTTTCTCAATCTCAACCAACTAATAATAGTTACAAGATGTCAGACCACCAAATACACAATAGTAAGACGTCCCATACATTACATATTAGGAATGATCATGAAGCTAGTCGTAACAAAATGTGAGGACTAGCAAGAGTTCAGTCATACATGATCAACCCCCGGGGCTTGTCAATCATGTTACAGCCCGTAGGCAGACAATAAGTAAAGGTGCAATCGAGCTAACACTTGCTCATCGGCTAAACGCCTCCAAAGAATAATTTAAAAAAATACAGTGGGAGAACAAAAAGAAACCTACTCGATGCCCTAGTTATGCCTGCTCCGGTATCTGGCCATACAAAACCAGCTGGGTCAGACCCCAGAAAGAGCAAGTGCCACAAAGGAGGCTTCACTTAAGAACTAAAACCAACAAATCATTATCATTCAATATGTAAGAAAACAATAATAAGTAACACAGATTGAGGTTTGTGCACTACCAATGCACTTATCCCAATCAGAGAGAAAATAATTAAGTGAGGCATCATTGACATACGATAACTGGAGAATCATGCTAAATAAATATAGCTGGACAATATATGAAGAGAAGACGAAGGTACTATTCTGGAAGCCAGGTTACAATCCTTAAACCAAACAAGGACCGAGATTGTAACCCTTCGCCTGAACAGAACTTAGTCTCTGATCATTTATTGCTAAAGGTGCCAACCATTAAGGTGAAAAGGAGAGAGTACAATGATAAAAGTGACAATGAAGAATACAATACGCTAGAGTGACAATAGAGTACAATCGCTATAGTAACAATCTGGAGTGACAATCATTCAATCGTTCTGGTACAATCTTTCAATCAATCACTTCTAGACAATACTATACTGGGCTAGACTCCATCCAATCAATCACGGCCAATCATTGCCTACGGCTTTCTACATTAACTAACTATGGTTATCACAATCCTAGTTACTAGCAAGATGCAATAAGATGCTCCAAGTAGTCACAGGCCCTGCAGCTACCCAGGTTATCCAGGCGAACATTATAGTGACAATTTAGAGAGTTCAATCATTAACGCAACAATCAGAGAGAGTACAATACACTAAAGTGACAATAGAGTCCAATCATTAAAGTGACAATGGAGAGTGCCCCACATAACAGTGGGATGGAAATGTGTCCTACTTGTCGGCAGGCTACAAGTCCAAATATTTGCGGCCGGAATAACGGGATCGCCTGTAACTAGGGAACATCTCTTCATGACTAGTGAATTATTCTAGTTATTAACCTTAGTCCATTTCAGTAGATACTCCTGACCGTGGTACTCAGGAGTCCCCTCCTAGACATGATGCAATATAGGACTGGATTATTTGTACAAGCACAATCGTCCACGGTGTCCAGGTTACTTATACAGGTCATGTCATGTCAGGTAGCCGTCGTAACAGCTTATCAGATATATCATGTCAGGTTATCATGTCGAGTTTACTGGTCAGGAGTGCGCCGCGACGGACCACTATCATGTCATGTCAGTTTATCATTCAATCATGTCAATCAAGTTCAAGACAAAAGACGTAAGGATATAAAATGGACGTAAAATATACAATAAAGGGGTTACAGGACATGGGCAAATAGTAATAAAATAATAGTACACAGGGCTATTGAAGAGCCATGCGGCTCAGGGAGAACAGGTATATGCGGCTCAGGGAGATCGGTCCATGCGGCTGGATCAATGCGGGTCAGAAATCGAGCCCATGCGGCTCAGGTAGATTAGGCTCATGCGGCCAAGAGTAAACTCTTATGCGGCCATAAAATAATCTCTCATGCGGTCAGGATAGAGACTAGATCATGCGGCTGGAGAACAATATGCGGCGGAATCAACTCATGCGGCTGGGTAAGGACTAGCCCCCAGGCGGCCAGGCAAAACAGGGCGCATGCGGCTCAGTCCAATGCGGCTGGAAATAGGCGGGTCTTCATGCGGCTAGGATTCAATCAAGGGTTCATGCGGCTAAAATAACCAATCAAGTCCATGCGGCCCGAGTTAAGTCACATGCGGCTAAAATAATGGTCCTAAGTCATGCAGCCCGAGTTAAGTCACATGCGGCTAAAATAATGGTCCTAAGTCATGCGGCTGGGATTGAAAGTTCATGCGGCCGAGGATTAAACTTTCATACGACTGAGGAGTTAGTCCCTGCGCCAGAGGCCATGCGACTAAACAGTACAGCAAGGCTTATGCGGCAGGAAGGAAACTTGCCGCATAAAGACTATTCGGCTAAGTTCATGCGGCTGTGAACAGTTCTTCTTCTCCATCCTTCCGAAGAGAAGAACTCTTCAAGCCAAGGCTCCCAAGCTCCATGAACCTTTCATCCAGAGTCCAAATCCGAACTTCCCTAGGTCAAAATAGGGCAGAACGAAATGCTCTACAACATGGAACCATCAGAACTTGATAATAACAAAATTAAGTAGATCAAAATCCAAGAAATTCGAAAATAGTATAAACTTAGATCTACAAGAATCTAGCCATAGAAAGTAGAAATGCCAAGTACTAAAGTAAGTTAAAATGCTGTAAGGAAGATAATGAAGCAATAAGATTGGTGTTCCTTCATGAAGCAAGTTGCACTTGCCTAGACCCCTCTCTCCCTCTGGTAGGTGAGGAGTAAATGAGGAAGAAGAAGATAATTAATGAAGAGAGAGAAAGGAGAAGGGGGTTAATAAATGGGGATGGTGGTGGTAGGTAGGGGGTTCACCCCTATGGTTCATAATGAACCAAGCAAACCAAACCAAGCCGAACCAACCCAGGAATAAACCAAGCCAAAATAAACCAAGGTGAACCAAGTCAAGGGCAATAAACTCTCTCTCTTTAGCAATTTAAACCAATTGAATCATGAAATAAACCAAGCCTCACTAATCCAAAAATAAACCAATGAACCATTAAAACCATTTAAACTATCAATGCCAATAAAACCAAGTCAATGCAAAATAAACCAAGATAACTAATCATGACAGAATAAAATATGGGTCCAAAACACGTATACGTACACTAAATACGTATCGTGAATTTGGGACATTACAGTGTGCACGACCCGTGCAGTCGAGATATCTCCCAATCCACTCAACAAAATCATCTCGAATTTTGTGTGCATAGTGTCAGTCATTGCACGCACCCACACACTAATTTTCAGGTGTCAGGGTGCCGTGTCTTGTCCGCTAGGGCACCCGAGCAGCAGGACACTGCACAAGGCCAGTACGCAATGTCGTACAGCGTGTTCGTATCTATTTTGGACACGGACACGGCCCTAAAACATGCTCAATGTTCAACAATATTAATCTACATATCAAGGGCTTCAAAATCATGTAATTAGTTTAGCAAAAATCGAAAATAAAATCCTTAGAGGCATTTCGTCGAACACCTAACGTACACTATGACACGTGTCCGATACGGACACCAAACGGACAAGAAATCCACCCAAATTCGAGGTACAGCTAGGGGACACCTAAACCTAGCCTAATATGCAAAGAAATCAAAATAATAATGCAATTAAAAGGGTTTTACCTATAGGTGCAAATTGCATGGAAAAGCTCCAAATGGGGGGGTGTTCTTCTTGATGGCCAGATGCTCCAAATTGATCCCAAACTGAAATATCTCTCCACCAACAGTCTATAAACTTAATTTAGAACCCAATGCAAAAGACTAGGATGAAAAAGAAGATCAAATGAATAAAATGGGAATTTTTGGAAGGGGGAAGAATACCTTTCTTTTCTCCAAGTGTTGGAATGAAAGTAAAAGAGGCAAGAACTCAAGGAGGAGATTATTTATAGGGAGGGGAGCCCTAGTGGCTGGTCATAAGCTCAAAAATTAGGGTTAGGGTTCACTAAATGGCCCATGGACTTAAGTCATGATCAATCAAATCATTAAGTCATAAGTCATTTCATGAAATCACAAGCCATGACTTAAATTCACTTAAACTAATTCTCATAACCCAAAATTAGTTTCTAATGACTAAAGTAGGTTAACCTAAGTTAGACTAGGGTCACCCTGGCTAGGGTTAGCTTCTAGGCTAGTCCACTAGGTCTCAACAAGTCAAGGTCAACTAGAACTCACCAATTTAACAAGTCACCAAATAACTCAAATAAGTCAAAATGACCAAATTACCCCTAGGCTAAAAATGATAATTAAGTCATCCTAATGACATGGTTAGGCTCTAGGTCATGCAGTCTCTAGGGTTTCACTAGCAGCACGTCAGAATCACAAGTCATGACTTAGGCAGTTTTTAAATAGTTTAAAAATTATTAAAAATTACTAAAAATTATAATGTGAATCAAATATCAATAATTAATAATTATAATTACAAAATTTCAAAATTATCCTCATCTGGAAAACTGGGTGTTACAATCCTACCCACCTTAGAAAAATTTTGTCCTCGAAATTAAGATGATCGTACCCTTCCTAGGTCAAACCCCCAATCAATCAAAGTCGAAGCAACACAATCCTACTGGTCGTGATTTCACAGTCTCGATCGGGGTAGCTACACTATCTAGCAAATCACAAATGATATCCTGGCAGGTACTAATGGAATCACACAGGAAAGTGGGGAAAAAGAATAAGAAGGTCAAACCTGCTAATCTATCACCTGCAACGTCAGCCTCCTCGGCTGCCATCGCAAAAGCTCCACCCCTCTGGTGCTGAGCTACAGGTGGCCTAGCTCCCTCAAAAGGAGGTGCAAAGGGACAGTCTACCATCCTATATGAAACTGGTAAAGACAACTAGGAATTAATTATGAAGGATTACCATTCCAAAGATGATCAAATCGAAAGTTTAAGGCACGAGTGTCAATTGTATTGAAATCCAATAACACAATATATAAAGAAGATATAGTCCCGACACGATCTAAGTTGATCAATTTCAGGATATACTGAAGTTTGGGCAAGATGGAGAACGAGGCCATTGAAGTCCGAGCACGAGTATCCAGGATTTGATATCCATATCATAATTGAATTAATTCAATTGAATAAGACCCCAAACACTGGATGATAAGGAGGATGACCCGGTCAACTGGTCACGATCAAAGAATTAGAATTTAAAGGAAGATGCAAGGATATAGAAATAAGACAAGTTCTTCCTTTGGATAGGAAAACTAAACATGATACCTTGGGTTGATCTATCAAGTACAGTGCATTTTCTATCTGAAATATGTGAAAGGAAAAACAATAAAGAGTTCAAAGGCGATGTTATTAAGTACAATACGTGGTTCATAGGCGATGAAAATAATTCAAAAGAGAATTGCCAAAGCTGTCGTGGATGAGACTCTAAGGCAAATTTAACTGTCTCCCTCCACATAGAATAACA
Organism: Iris pallida; assembly: GCA_029216955.1. Taxonomy (NCBI): domain Eukaryota; kingdom Viridiplantae; phylum Streptophyta; class Magnoliopsida; order Asparagales; family Iridaceae; genus Iris; species Iris pallida. The sequence continues at coordinate 67,328 of JANAVB010036441.1, read as the reverse complement.
TATAAAAAGCGAACCAAAGTACAATAGGTTGATCAGACCATCATGCACCGGTTCTGATTAGACAATATGTTAGTGGATGCCAGCCCCCAATAAAATATGTCATGATCAAGCTCGAATATGATAAGCTCGCAAACTGGTGCTAAATTAGCAACATAAGATAGACAAAATATAAGTAAGGATACGGTGAAGGAAGTTAATAGTCTAAGATTCTTTAAACATCAAGGAGTGAGGGTGAATCAAAACAAGAGGAAAAGAATTTTCAATTTGAAGTTCATAGTGAGATTCTCAAGGGTCGTCCAGGAATCTCCCAAGTAGTCCTAACTGTGATTGAGTAACCTCTCCGTTTAAACCTATCTCTCAAATCCTATCGCAGGCTGTAGTGACTCTAGTTCGAATACCACTACATAAACTCGACCAGTATGGGCCACCACTAAAAACGTGTCACGACCTGCACCCTGTGTAGGGGCACGAGAAGTGGGTACGTCCAGCCTGCGCCGCAGTGTCGGCGGTAGAACGCTGTCCTAGGTTACTATCTAATCAACAACTCACACAATTATACAATGTACTTGTCAAATCTCAACTCCGAACGGAGGACAAGTATAGATATAATGAATCTCAAACACAGTCTAAGAATGACAAGATAACACAGAAGTTTATAACTAAAGACTAAACAACAACATTTATAAACTACTAAATAATAATATCTCAAATAAACTCAAATACAAACTCGTATCTCAAGTTTTTACAATTCAAGTTCTAAAACATGAAAACTAATCCAAGTCTACTAGCTAGTCTCCAGGTCACTTCTGAGTGTCAGGGCAAAAGGTAGCTAAACCATCTCCTGCTCCAAGGCAAGTAGGGCAAATGTCCTCAGGACAATCATCTGTAATATTTTCAACAGGTCCAGTCAGGACAGGAACGAGTACAATTCATCAAGAAATCCCAAGTAAATGACAGAGAACTATAAAGCAGTTATAGACAGTTGTACTGATAAATATGGCAGTTTATATGAATAATGATGTAGAGAGCAGTTAAGGTACAAGGAAAGTAAGGTAACTAAACAAGAAGAGAAACATAGCAATGAAGACTGTAAAATAAGATCTAGCTGAACTAGAGTAACATAATGAGTTCAGATGGTACAATATAAGTCGAGTGTAATCCCAATGTGAGTCTAATATAAGATGAGTCGAATGTGATCCCAGTACAGTATGAGTCGAATGTGATTCTAATCATTGTTCTAATAAGGTGAATCGAATAAGGTGATATGAATAAGGTGATACGAATAGTGATTCACAATGTTCTAATAATGATTCGAATAAATTCTCCAAGTATGTTTTAAAATACTTAGTTAGACATGTAAATGGCTAAGGTAAATCTGGCACATCACACACCTGGGCGGGTGTGGAATGGCTATCGTTTGAATATTATTCACAGGGGGTGGTTCGAATAGTAGGAATGCTCACATGTCTAATCAAGTATTTCCCCGCCCATCTAATACAAATGAATCCAAAATCCGACACATCAATCGAATAAAAGTCCAACCAGCATAAGAAGATATGAATAGGTGGTTCGAATAGTGATTCGTATGGTGATTCGAATAATAGAGGTAAGACGAGTAAGTATGTTTGTCGTATACATGGATTCAAAAATAAAAATACGTGTTTGTAACAGAGAATCACATACAGCTAACTAGAACTGAAGTACAGTAATTGACAAATAAATGAGAGAACTATCAGAGAATGTACTCGCCTGACACTCTGAAAAGAATAATATAATATCAGATGGCTGCACCGGAGCCACAATGTCCTAAACAGAGCAATATGGGTTATAATATGTTTAAAACAAGGTAAATGAAGTTTACAATGCAATCAACATGATTTTTAGGTCAATCTAGGTCAAAGTCAAACTTGGTCAACTCTGGGTCAAAGTCAACTCTTGGTCAACCATGGTCAACTATACTAGTCAAACTAGGTCTAGTGTCTAAGGTTTAGTCAACTCAAGTCTACAATGTCACATGGATCTATTTGGGTCATTTCTAGGATTTTCCATTTTGGCCATGTTCTAGGCTAAAGGTGTCAACCAAGTTCACCTATAATAGTCTCAACCTTAAACTACTACAAGTATCATACTACCCTTACCTCTCATTCATAATAAAAGAAATACCATATATTATATACCTACAAGTTAATAGATATATATAGATATATCTAACCCATCTCCACATTATCCTTATAACATATGTACATAACTATATGAATATACCACTACTCTAATCTCCATAGCACATAATATGTTATCCTCTAACCTACTAACAATCACCATACTCTCACCCTCATATAACAATGCACCTATATATACAATATGCATAACAAGATGCATTAAGGGGATTGGACAGTTCATATTTGAACTAAAATAGGCAATATCCATTAACCATGCACCTATAGCCAATGGCCAAGTGGCTATAGCTAAACCTGCCAAGGCCAGGCCAAGTCAGGCCAAGGCAACCCACACTCACTCTCTTCTTGTTCTAATAATTCAAACACACACACATATATCCCAAGCAAATAAATGTATAACCAAGGTCATATATTCATGTACACAAATATATACGTATATAACTTACCAAACTAAACACAACCCTCCAATCTAATCCTCAGTTCACTGTTATACAATAATTTCAGGTTCATTAACTGTCAGTTTAAACAGTGAATCAAACCTTTCAACCCAAATCCTAATCTCATGTTTCAAATCCTGAAACCATCTCAGGATTCTCAGGTTTTCACTCAATATTGGCTCTCAGGTTTCAGTTGGGAAATTCTCAGTTTTCAGTCCTCTCAAAACCAATCTACAACATTTCGTCATTCTTGAAATCTCAGGTTTTTAACACATTCAATATTAGGAATCAAAACCTATTCACATATATCTATACCTCTCTCAAAGTCACACTCTCTCAATCTCACCACTCTCTCAAACTCATCACTATACATACACCTTCAATGGGTGGGGGATAATTGGGCTGCCATGGGGTGGCAAGTGCCAAGTGGGGCTACCTTGTGCAGCACCTATACTGCTGTTGTTGGCAGCTGCCAAGCCAGGCCTAGGCAGGGCAGCACCCTCCTGCTGCTGCTGCTCCTTTTCTTCTTCTTCTTCTTCTTCTTCTTCTTCTTCTTCTTCTTCTTCTTCTTCTCACAATCCTTAACCTGAACTCACTTCCTTACAAGCTGAAAACCTCGATCATCTCTCAAAAACAAAAACTGAGAATCACCTATAGATAATGCATATATAGATAACTACTAACTCAGCTAGATATATACCTACAATGAGCATTCTTCCAGATTTTGAAAGTAACCATGTACCAGTTTTCGAATGATACTTATATATTCAGTTTCAATTTGCCTACAACTGAACCAATGAAAACCAATATGTATATAAGTAACCTTAAACAAATCCTAATAACTAACAAACATTAACCAGGTAACTAGGAAATTTATTTTTGAAAGAAAACCAAATAGCCCATATCAGTAAAAATCCCTTTGCAAGCAAAACCCAACCCAGGTTCGAATTCACATTCGAACTCAACAATTCCTGAAAACCAATTGGAAAATACCAACTAATTCCTAAGTAAAATATTTGAACTTATTTTGAAATCCTAATTTGAATTTAACACTTTGAATAATTGAACAATAACCAACAGTATCAGCCTACAACAGTCGAACCACCAAATCCATTCGAAATCTAATGAAAACATTCGAACAGAGGAAAAATTACATAGCAACATAGGGGGGATTCAGTCGTGTCCCACAGTGTCACCAAGACATGTCCACAGTGTCAAAACACTGTAACAAAGTGTCACAGGAGACAGTGCAGTGCACTGTCTCGTGCACGTGTGCAGAACTCAATAGGACACGACGTGTCCTACCCTAGGTCTCGGGGTCGAGTCTAGAGCTAGGTAAGGTCTAGGGGTTCGTGTCTAACACCCTGAAATGGGCCAAAGTGTCGCCGTGTGCGAGAATCAAACCCGTGTCAGTGGGCTTTTACACGTGCATGTGTGTGTGTGCACGACCCGTGAAGTCGAGATATCTTCCAATCCACTCAACGAAATCATCTCGAATTTTGTGTGCACAGTGTCAGTCATTGCACGCACCTACACACAAATATTCAGGTGTCGATGTGCCATGTAGTGTCCGCTAGGGCACCCGAGCAGCAGGACACTGTACGAGGCCAGTGCGCAGTGTCGTGCAGCGTGTTCGTGTCCATTTTGGACACGGACACGGCTCTAAAACGTGCTCAGTGTTCAACAATATTAATCTACATATCAAGGGCTTCAAAATCATGTAATTAGTTTAGCAAAAATCGAAAATAAAATCCTTAGAGGCATTTCGTCGAACACCTAACTTACACTATGACACGTGTCCGATACGGACACCAAACGGACACAAAATCCATCCAAATTCGAGGTATAGCTAGGGGACACCTAAACCTAGCCTAATATGCAGAGAAATCAAAATAATAATGCAATTTAAAGGGTTTTACCTATAGGTGTAAATTGTATGGAAAAGTTCCAAATGGGGGGTGTTCTTCTTGATGGCCAGATGCTCCAAATTGATCCCAAACTGAAATATCTCTCCACCAACAGTCCATAAACTTAATTTAGAACCCAATGCAAAAGACTAGGATGAAAAAGGAGATCAAATGAATAAAATGGGAATTTTTGGAAGGGGGAAGAATACCTTTCTTTTCTCCAAGTGTTGGAATGAAAGTAAAAGAGGCAAGAACTCAATGAGGAGATTATTTATAGGGAGGGGAGCCCTAGTGGCTGGTCATAAGCTCAAAAATTAGGGTTAGGGTTCACAAAATGGCCCATGGGCTTAAGTCATGATCAATCAAATTAAGTCATAAGTCATTTCATAAAATCACAAGCTATGACTTAAATTCACTTAAACTAATCCTCATAACCCAAAATTAGTTTCTAATGACTAAAGTAGGTTAACCTAAGTTAGACTAGGGTCACCCTGGCTAGGGTTAGCTTCTAGGCTAGTCCACTAGGTCTCAACAAGTCAAGGTCAACTAGAACTCACCAATTTAACAAGTCACCAAATAATTCAAATAAGTCAAAATGACCAAATTACCCCCTAGGCTAAAAATGATAATTAAATCATCCTAATGACATGGTTAGGCTCTAGATCATGCAGTCTCTAGGGTTTCACTAGCAGCACGTCAGAATCACAAGTCATGACTTAGGCAGTTTTTAAATAGTTTAAAAATTATTAAAAATCACTAAAAATCATAATATGAATCAAATATCAATAATTAATAATTATAATTACAAAATTTCAAAATTACCCTCATCTGGAAAACTGGGTGTTACAGTTGTTGAACTAAAAGCAGAATCTGCCCGTCTTCAAGAAGAGTTTAGACTTGTTCAGCTTGCTCTGGAAGATGAAGCCACACAACATTACGCTACAGTTCAGCAACTGGACGCTCTGACCCATGAAAGAAATGAGTATGTCACAACTCATCAAGCTGAAATCTCTCGCAGACTAGTAACCTTGCCGACTTTCGACGATAAGTTTGGAATAGAGGAAGCTAGGAAGCGAGTGATGGATTCTCGTGAGAAGCGACTGCAAACTTTAAAGCAGCAGATGACTAGCTTGATGACCCCACCAGCGGAATAGAAAGACTTTTTGTATCTTCTGTTTTGTAACATGTAATGCCTTTTTGATTTTGATCAATAAAAAGACATTTTCTTTGTGGCTCTATTATTTATTGCATATCTTATTCAGATATAAATAATAGCGATAGAAAATATATTCAGAGGTGCAAGACATGATATATTTCTTGATTTTAGAAAATAATTATATTCATTACATCTGCTCAGAGGTAATGTGGACGTGGCAGAATATAATTTATTGAATATCATTATTTCAGTAGACAACTTAATCAGAAATAACAAATACATGACAAGTTGCTGATGTGAACGAAATGGATGAATCGTCAAAATGTGTGAACGAAATGAATCGTCAGGATGAACGGATGGACCGTCAAATGAATGGAATGAACGGATGAACCGTCAGATAGATGAAATGAACGGGCGAACCGTCAAGCGAATGTAATGAACGGGCGAACCGTCGGATGAATGTAATAAACGGGCGAACCGTCAGATGAATGTGATAAACGGGCGAACCGTCGGTTGAATGTAATGAACGGGTGAACCGTCGGATGAATGTAACGAACGGGCGAACCGTCGGATGAATGTAACGAACGGACGAACCGTCAGATGAATGTGATGAACAGACGAACCGTCGAATGAATGTAATGAACGGGCGAACCGTCAGATGAATGTATTGAACGGGCGAACCATCAGATGAATGTAATAAACGGGCGAACCGTCAAATGAATGTAATGAACGGGCGAACCGTCAGATGAATGTAATGAACGGACGAACCGTCAGATGAATGTGATGAATGGGCAAACCGTCAGATGAATGTGTCGCTTCATTATCTCACAAATCTCTGTCTATAAATAGAACAGAAAATCAGATGGAATGATTACTTTCATTTTTCAACACAAAGATGTCGTCTGGAGATGCATCCAAGAAGGCTGAGATCGCCCCGAAGGTTGAAGCGGTTACTGAAGAACGTCCAGTCGAGCCAGCCCAGCAAAAGCAGACAGAGGCGGGCGAAGGTTCGTCTGCACCCAAACCGCCAAGGGACAACTTGGATTTCCTTCTTGAACCAGGGACGACAGAGGAAGAAGAGGCCATGAGGATGGCTGCTTGCAAATTCCTGGTGGGTTCGAGCAAGGATGTTCTCGGCTCTTTTGCTGATTATGTTTTTGAAAAGGACGGTAGTGGTCCTCGTCCTGTCTTCAAGAAGAATGATAATGACTCCCATCCTTGATATTATGTAACAACGTTTATGATGAAATAAAAATCAAATTTTATTTATGAATTGTCTGATCATATTTACATGAAATCCCTGTTACATTCATACATAGTATTTCTTAAGGAATTTGCCATTGATGGGCATCATTGCAACTCGACCGTCCAGCTCTGAGAGTTGATAGGCTCCATTTGAAAAGACTTTGCTCATAATGTAAGGCCCTTCCCACTTCGCATCGAACTTGCCCTTGCTCATGTGAGTCATAGTCATAGGACGTCTGACGATTAGAACGAGCTCTTCTTTCTGAAAGGCTCTGACCTTAACTTTGCGATTGAAGGTTTTCGAGATGCGGGCTTGGTATAACTCAATATGCTGTAGAGCCAATAGCCGTTTCTCGTCAAGCACTTCTAATTCTTGGAGTCGAAGAAGGTCGTTGTTCTCTGTAGTGAGCTCGTTAGCGATGGCAATCCTTAAAGATGGAATTTGAAGTTCTAGGGGTAGAATTGCTTCACAGCCGTACACCAAAGAGAAAGGTGTACAGCCTGTGGGGTTGCGGACCGTAGTACGGTAGGCCCATAGACATTCTTCAAGATTTTCACTCCAGTTTCGTTTGTTAGTAGACACAAACTTCTTGAGGAGCTTGATGATAGTCTTGTTGAAAGCTTCAGCCAAGCCATTAGCAGCAGGATTGTAAGCTGTCGAAGCGACATTGTCAATCCGGTGATCATCGCAGAACCTTGTGAACTTTTGACTGATGAACTGAGGTCCATTGTCATGAATGATTCGTCGAGGTACTCCAAATCTATAGATGACATGATGTTTGACGAAGTTGATGACACTGATGGTTTTGACTTCAGCCAAGGGTATAACTTCAGCCCATTTGGAGAAGTAGTCGATTATTGCCAGTATGAACCGATGTCCTCTAGAAGAAGGAGGATTGATGGGACCTATAATATCCATGCTCCAAGCTTCAAAAGGCTAAGAAGCAGCAGTCGGATGAAGGAATTCTGATGGTTGATGAATAAAATCTGCGTGGATTTGACAAGCTCGACATTTCCTTGCATATTCGATGGCATCAGATACCATAGAGGGCCAGTAGTAACCCATGCGTCGGATACGGTCTTGTAGCTTAGGACCGGGTTGATGTGCTCTGCAGACACCGTTGTGAGCTTCACGCAATACTTGCTTCGCTTCATCACCAGCAAGACAGCGCAAGAGTAGGCCATCATAAGTCCGCCGGTAAAGAGTTTTGGTGGTTTGATTGTAGTAGAATCGCAGAGACCGCCGACGAATACTCGTAGCTTTCTTGGGATCTTCAGGAAGTATGTCATGAACTACGAAGTCGATGAAAGGAGCTCTCCAATCTTCACTGATAATATTGGCTTCAGTAAGATTACTGAACTCAATATTATGATTATTTTCGATGCAGAACAATTCCCGATTAGAGACAACCACCACTTGTTGTCTTTTGATAGGGATGGCTAGGACTGCTGCAAGATTAGCCAAAGCATCTGCTTCAGTATTGCAAGCTCGACGGACATATTCGATGAAGAAGGCTTTGAATAATGTAGCCATGCTGATTGCCGCTTCATGATAAGGCACTAGATCTTGATGGCGAACTTCATAGGTTCCTCTAACCTGGTTAACAACCAGCTTAGAGTCACCATAAACTTCAAGATATTCGACGTCCAGTTGTTTAGCTAACTTAAGGCCAATGAGTAGAGCATTGTATTCTGCCACATTGTTGGAGCAAGGTTCATCTAAGGAGTAGGCTCTTTGAATAGTTGACCCGTCTGGAGAAACAAGGACAACTCCAACTCCTACAACAATTGCACCATTGGGTCCAATCCTGGATGCACCGTCAAAGAATAGATGCCAAGTAGGAAATTCTTTGGAGATCATATTTGATTCCAATGTCTCGTCTGAAATTTCATCATAAAGTTTGGATGTCTCTGGTACAGGATGAGCTGCTAAGAAATCCGCCAGTGCTTGACCTTTAACAGACTTTTGTGGAACATATACCATGTCATATTGGGCGAGCAGAATGGCCCATGTAGCCAGCCGAGAATTGAGTGTGCTAGGCTTCTTCATCAGTACCCAAAGAGGATTAACTTGGGATATGACATGAATAGTTTGGCCAATGATGTAATGCCTCGTCTTTTGAACAGCAAACATAAGAGCTAGGCATTCTTTTTCGATCGGACTATAACGGTGTTCGGCACCAATCATAGTACGACTGAGGTAGTAGATGGCTTGTTCATGGCCTTCTTTGTTCTTTTGGACAAGTAAAGCACTCAATGAATGATCCATAGCATGGACATACATTAAGAACGGTATGCCGGAAATGGGTGGCACCAAGACTGGTGGGTTCATGAGATATCACTTTATGTCATCGAATGTTTGTTGACACTCTTCGGTCCAAATGAAAGATACACCCTTCTTTATTAGCTGAGTAAATGGTCTGCAGCATCCAGATAGATTCGAAATGAATCTCCTGATGTACGTAAGTCGACCTTGGAATCCTCGTAGCTCTTTTAGGTTGTGTGGAGGACGCATCTCTTGAATGGCTTTGATCTTCTCAGGATCCACGTGTATGCCCTTAGAGGTAATGACGAAGCCGAGAAATTTACCACTAGAGACACCCAAGAATGACTTGGTGGAATTCATTTTGAGTTGATGTTGGCGCATCAGATTGAAGATAGTTCTCAAATCTTGGATGTGATCTTCCTTTAGACGACTTTTGATAGCAATATCGTCGACGTAGCATTCGACAGTCTTGCGGAGATGATCTCGAAAGATGGTACTCATTGCTCGTTGGTAATTTGCACCAGCGTTCTTGAGACCAAATGGCATTACGGTATAGCAGTAGACTCCGCGGGGAGTGCGGAAAGAAGTATGTTTTTCATCTTTAGGATTCATCCGAATCTGATTGTATCCGGAGAATCCATCCATGAAAGATATTCGCTCGAACCCACAGGTGTTGTCAATCATGACGTCCGTGATAGGGAGAGGAAATTCATCTTTTGGACAGGCTTCATTAAGATCCCGAAAGTCGATGCAAACTCGAACTTTTTCGGTTTTCTTTAGAACTGGAACGACGTTGGCTACCCAATCTGGATGTTGTTCTTCTCGGATAAAGCCACAAGCGATGAGCTTCTTGACTTCATCTTCGATTGCGTCCATCATTTCTAGCTTGAAGCACCGTTGTTGCTGTTTGACTGGTTTTGTATTAGGCAGGATATTCAATTTGTGAGTAGCAACTTTGGGATCTAGACCTGGCATGTCTTTATAGCTCCAGGCAAAGACATTAATGTATTCTTGAATAAGAAGAATTAATTCTTGCTTATCTGTCTCTGGAAGGTTCTTGTTGATGAATATTGGACGTGGTGACCCGCTTTCTCCTACATCAATTTGAACCAACTGATCTTTTGGTAGGAGGTTCACGTTGTTTGAATCGGAGTTCCCATTGGGTATCCATTCGTTGAGCCCAAGGATCAGTTTCGGGATTTTCTTTAATATTCTCGTCATATCCTTCTGGAAGTTCGACGGAGACCATGTTAGAAGATACGATCAGCCGATGAACTTGACCGATGTTGGTGTCAGAATCCCATGATCTGGAATCAGAAGAGTTAGAGCGCTCTTCACTATCGGATTCGGAGACTGCTGGGGATAATTTCGGAGGTGAAGCATATCCGAGACCTCTTTTGGTCCTGCTATAGTACATCTCTGATTTTCCTTCTGGAACAACCGTACGGATAGGAGTTCTTCTATCCTTACCGTAGTTGAGGCCATTCTTGAAGTCATAACCCATCTTTCGGATGATATCTTTTGATTGTTGACTGTAACGACGAAGTTGATGATGCCCCGTATCATTACTTTTCTATCATCCGTATAACTGAATTTTTGTTCTGGTCCTTTACTAAAAAGTATCGGACTCTCGCCTCTCTTTCGAGAAGGGACAACAAAATATGAATCATCTGGGTGTTCGAGTAAGACTTCTGTTTGAAGAGACTGTACGACTCCCATTGTAAATGACTGAAAGCTATCTAACATATCCAAATAGCACTTAGCATGATAAATGACATCAGTATACTGGAAAGGAGATGCTTTTTCATTAATTTGTACATCTGTATTTACAACAGGACCTTTAGCCTTAGCAGGCTTGGTCAGATTGATTACAAGAGGGGGTAAAGAAGAACGTGGAGGAGGATTGGACTTGTTACGACGGAGGTCGATAACAAGCGGCTCAGAAGAGGTGAGCTCCCTTTTATCCTTGTTATGAGATAAATTAATAACAAGTGGCTCAGAAGACGTGAGCTGTCTTTTTTCCTTGTTACGACGTAGGTCGATAACAAGTGGCTCAGAAGAGGTGAGCTCCCCTTGATCTTGACCACCATCAGTTGGTTGCTTCTGGACTGGCAAGTGAATAGCCAGTAGTTTGGAGGATTGAGGACGAGAAACACGCCCTTTGACAGGTATGATGAGGGTATCATTAGGCACTGCTTCTTGTTCTTCTTCGGTATCCAGAGCTAGTACTACCTTCATGAATTCATCCTTATACATGCGAGCATCGTTACAATATGCTTCGACACCTTTGAAAGGATAGAGATCTGCAACCTCCTTTTGAACCACTCCATTGTCATCAACATATTTGAAACATTGATGGAGAGTTGAAGGAACAATGTTGTGTTCATGTAAGAATGGTCTCCCCAAAAGAGCATTGTAAGAACAACCATGGTTGTCTATGATGTAGAAGGTCACCTTTGTGCGGAGATTGCCTATTTGGAGTTTTAGGCGAATCTTGCCCAGAGGTTCACTTCTTCCCTGGTTGAACCCCAAGATGGTGGTAATTGTGCCAGAAAGACTATGTACTGGGATCTTTAGTGCATCTAACATTGTCTTTGGCATGATGCTGAGTGCTGACCCTGGATCTATCAGAATACGATCGACTTTCATCGAGTTGACATATCCTGTATAGTATAGAGGACGGTCATGCCTATTGTCTTCCATCAGCATATCATCCTGTGTGAAGGTAATGTTTGGAATTAACTCCAACACACTATGACAATGGAGGCAAGAGACAGGCTCTGCTTTCGGCTTCTTCAGAAGGGTTAGACAGGTTTTTGCCTGCATTAGAGCTTCACTCAGAGTTTTTCGTGTCTCTTTGGAGAGACGCAAGAGCTCGAAGATTGACAGCCTGGCTGGTGTATTGGCTAGTTGAGCCAAGATATCAAAGTTGTAAGGCTTTTCAAGTCCAGAAGGAGATGACTTCTTCAAAGGTTTGTCGAAGCGGACTTGTTGTTTGCCTTTGTCAGCTACCGTCGGCTTGGGAGGAGTAGGTTCTACAACCGGTGAGGATGCAGAAGGAATGTCTTCAGTGGAGACAGGTTGCACTGGAGCAGACTCAGAAGAAGCAGGATTCTTCTGAGCTTCGGGATACTCCCTTAGATAGGCTTTCCCTGATCTGGTACCCAATAGGATTTCTTCTTCAACTATGGGGTCAAAAGATACCATATTGCAGATCTTTGTTTTGCCTTTGGAGCGTTCTTTCTTCTTGGAAGAAGAGGGAACTTCAAATTCTGAAGCAAGATCAGGGTGAATCCACATAATCTCACCATTGTCAAGAGATAAGGGGACGAGACCTTCACTTCGTGGAGGAGGGAGATTCTCGATCTCAAGAGTGGCCTTGGGGATAGGGATGACACCGTACTGTACCATCTGCGGAGGGAAGTCATCGAACTGAACTGAGACCATGTTTACGGTAACCGTCTTCTCGTCTTGCTGCAGAGTGACAACACCAGCGTTGACTAGCTCTTGAATCTTGCCTTTGAGCACATAATATGCTCGAGTGGGATGCCCAATGAACCTGTGATAGACAAAATATTTGGGATGATCAGTCTTACCGACCTCATCAGGCTTCTTCGGGTCTGGGAGTTGGAGCTTATTGCTTTTGATCAAGCAATCAAAGATGCTCACAGTGTCATTCTCGTCAAAGGAGTACTCTACTTTCAGACGAGGTTCCCTTGGTGGAGGTGCAGAAGGAGTAGAAGTAGACGTAGGTGGAGCTACATTGACCGCCAGAGATTCTTTATTCTTCAAGTTGATGTTCAAAGTCTCTTTTCCTTTGCGGTTGTTCTGGCGATTACCACCACCCGATGTCTGATGTTCATCCCGGTCGGGGTTAGACATGTGTACCCCCAATTGCTTAAATTTGTCAGCGCTAACTTCAGCTGCTTTAGTATTGACAATGAAGGATGGCCAGTCTTGGAACTGAGTTGACCCCATCCACATGCGGATAATAGGCAAAAGATTTGCCTTACAGGTGTCTATAGTGACAGAGGCCGGAGTTCCATGAGGCATTTTTAAAGCTTCTCGGCGGAACCTTTCAATGAAACTCTCAGAGGTTTCATTATGTCTTTGTTTGATTTTATTAAGGGCTGACATGGTCATGTCGTTGATCCCCTCATAGAATCGTTCCAAGAAGATCTGTTTGAAACCCGAGAAAGAGGTGATACAGCCATCAGGCAAGCTTCTGTACCAATCGTATGCCACACCGGCTAAACAGCCGACGAATACCCTGGTAAGAAGAGCATCATTTGGCTGAAGTTGGACAGTTATTACCTCAAAGTGGTTAATGAACTGACTAGGAGAAGTGCTGCCAACAAACAGGGTGATTGTTAGAATCTTGTACTTAGGAGGAAACGAAACTTCCTTCCATTCAATATGATAAGGTTGCTTGATTCCCAATCTCTGCAAATTGTCCTTCTCTTTGAAAGCCTCGAATTGAGTGCGCAAGAGTTTAACAGCTTCATTAGCATCCTCCGATGATGAAGAAGGAGCAGGCTGAATAAGAGTGTTAGGGGGAGGAACAGCGTGGTAAGCACTACCCCCAGCACCTGACTGACTGGGTGTAGGTTGAATTGGTACAGGGGGTACTTGAGGAGACACTACCCCCAGCCCTGCATTAACAGGTACCGACGATGCTATGATCTCAGGATTTGTAGCAGGTACAGTCGGTAGTACTGTATGTTGGGCCACGATGATAGAATGCATACTTGTAACCATTTCAGCCATGGTCTTCAACTTGTCTTCTAGTGCAGCTATTCGTTGTTCTTGACTAGATGAACTAGAAGCATATGGGTCTTCAGTGACAACATAAGCTGTCACTTCTCTAGGTACAGTGGAAGACACTGTCTGTTCAGAACTTTCGTTGTATGCATCATAATCAGAAAAAGAATCATCTCCTGAGTGCGAAAGAGGAAGATGACCGGAAGGATCTTGGAGAAGATTCCTTTGACAGATTGTATCTCGGCTTTGGGATCGGGTATGTTAGAATACTCCTTCAGAAGATTCTTGGAGTAGATCTAAATACCGCTGGCTGGGCTTGCGAGGCTTGCCGTGCTTGGAGCACTTTCTACCCCCAGTATCTCGAGAAGTCATGTTGACAGAAGCATACAACACTTCGTCTTCATCTTTCGACATTGGTTCATACGTTACAAAATTCAAACGATCGAAGACAGATCATTTTGTTGTCTGACAACAACACTTGATGACAACCTTGTGATTACAATGGTGTCCAAGTGGTTGAACTGGAGGTGTTGAGATGTTGTCCCATTTTTGCTTGAGGTGTTCTCGGAGATCGGGAACAATGACGGGACGAGAAGAAGTCTGAGGGATATGTTCTTTGACTATATTCGGAACATGGTTCCGGTTCTTCAGATGTTTTGTCCCTTGAGTGTACAGGGAAGTACTCACTTCATTAGCATAGGTGTCAGGATTTTTGATCCTGGAAGTTTGCCTCTGATGCTGGTTGATCTTGGCATTGGTTGTTTGTGTTTCATAGAAACTGGTCTATTGAGATAAGTCCTTAAATCCGCAAATTCACCCTCAGGGGTTTCTGTCTGAGACACCAGTAATTTTTCCTGTTTTGAGCGGGATATCCTGAGAGTTGGAAGATCTTGGAATTCTGCTACCGGAGTAGGCAGAATACCTCTTTGATCAGTACACTTTCCTTTGACAAGGAGAGAAGAAGAACTCTTGTTTGAGAGAGTTCTTGTACTGATTGGTGCCGAGGCACGTTCAGATTGATCTTCCAAAGTAAAAACCGAGGAAGACTGAGAAAAGACCAAAGGACCTTTTTTCTTGTTTTGTGAAGAAGGGTTAGCTAAAGAGCGTTTCCCTCTGTTGTCTTCCAAGTTGTGGAACGAGGAAGTTTGAGAAAAGACCAACGGGCCTTTTCCTTTGTTCTGAGGAGGAGGAGGAATAGTCAACAGACAGTAGATTGCGCTGGAGCAACAGGGTGCTTGGGAAGAGGAGCAGAGTTTTTCCTCTTGCTGTGAGAAGAAGGGAGATTAGCCAAAGGGTTGTTCCTCTTAGACTGCGCTGGCACAGTTTGCGCAGGGGTTGAAGTGGCAGTAGGCGCATTGGCTGGTTGCGCATGAGGAGCTTTGACAGATGGCCTTCTAGCCACAGACACTGTAGCTTGCGTAGCAGAAGTCTTGACTTTAGAGTGCTTGAGTTGCACTCTGGTTGATGGAGTGGTGGACTGCGCAGGAAGAGTTGCAGCCAACTGCGCCAGGGGAAGAGGAGTCTTGCACTTTGCCAGAGCAGCATAGGAAGTTGTTTGTGCACTGACAAGAGGAGCAGTATACTACGCATGGGCAGTAGAGGCAGCAGACTGTGCAGCAGTTTTGGGAGCATAGGCAGTATACTGCGCAGAGGATTGCGCAGGGGATTGTGCAGAGGAATTTGGAGTCCACACCGAACAGACTTTGCTCTTGGCAGAAGTTGCAGTGGGACGAGTAGTCCCGGAGTTGATCATCGCCTCGTAGGCCGTCTGGTTGACCTTTACAACCAGCGTCTTCTGCGTCTTTCCGATAGACGCAATGTCATATTGAGTTGTCACTTCCTCGTCGGAGGAGAAAGTCGTCCCCAGCAGAGTCGCCATTTTGTTTGCAAAAACAAAAGTGTTCTTTATTTCACAAACTTTGTAAGAAAATTACAATTGAATTCTGGGAAAGTACAACTATAGGAATCCGATCTGAAGACGATCGCTTTATCCCTTGGACGATGTGAACTTTGAAGACGATAGCCTCTGAAGTTGAAGGCAGTAGCCTATGAAGTTGAAGGCAGTAGCCTCTGAAGAATGCAGCAGCACTTGGGCAAGAACTCCTGATTTCTCTGATGATCTTAAATGATCTCTACTCTTGATTCTGATTTTTCTGATCCCCTCTATGAAGGACTTGAAACTCTATTTATAGAGTTATGAAAATAACTAATTTTTAGTTATTCTGCATTGCGCAGGATGGATTGCGCAGACATTGGACTGCGCAAGCAGCGAACTGCGCTGGCAGTTACTCGATCGTGGCTCAACTGTATTAGACACATGGCATTGTTTGATTGAAATGTGCATGATCGTGTACAGACGGTTGCCACGTGGTGAGCAATTGATGGCATGTATGCCACGTACAAAATGTCAGTTGTCTTGATGGACTGCGCCACTTGAACTGCGCTAGCTTCAGACTGTGCTGGAATTGAACCGCGCTACAGGGAATCTGGCAGACTGCGCTTCGGTCGGGCTGGTAGCTTGTGCTGCCTGTACAGCTGTCCTCGAGCGCTGTGCTGCACGAAAAACGAACAGTTTCCTCGTTCTTCGGGCTGTCAGCTGTCAGAAGATCTGATTTTCTGTCAGATAATGATGACACGGCCACGTTAGCAAGCGTGCTTGGATGGGTGCGCAGTTCAGCTTGCGCAGTTGAGTTGTTGCGCAATCTGTCTCCTGTGCAGTTCATTTGAAGGGTGCATAATTTGATTTTCATTGCTTCTTTGATGGGTGCAACTGGATTTTTAGGACCTACAACCAAGTTAATAAAGAAAGGGGTCTCCTTTGTATGGACCAAAGAATGCCAATACGCGTTAGACGACATCAAAAAGTACCTCACCAATCCTCCCGTGCTAGTAGCACCAGTCGTAGGAAAGCCATTTTTGCTATACGTCCGAGCTATGGACCATTATCTTGGTGCCTTACTAGCCCAAAAGAATAGTGAAGGCCATGAGTAGGCGATATACTATCTCAGCCGAACCATGATTGGAGCCGAACATCGGTATAATCCTGTTCAGAAAGAGTGCCTCGCCCTTCTCTTTGCCATCCAGAAGATGCAGCACTATGTGACTGGACAGACAATCCATGTCGTATCCAGGATCAATCCCCTCAGAGTCCTCTTGACCAAGCCAGGGACATTATACTCACGATTAGCCATGTAGGCAATCCTTCTGACTTCCTATGATATGGTTGTCGTCCCACAGAAGGCAGTCAAAGGCCAAGCGCTAGCAGATTTCTTGGCAGCACATCATGTGCCAGAGACATCAAGACTCTACGAGAAGATCCCCGATGAAGTTCTAGAGTCCAATACAGTCTCAGACAACTCGGTTTGGCGCATGTTCTTCGAAGGAGCCTCGATAACGGGACCAAAGGGTGATATCGTTGTAGGAGCTAGGATCTTCCTCATCACTCCCGACGGTCTGGTTATCAATCGTGCATATTCCTTCATGGAGTCGTGCAACAACAATGCTGCGTAGTATAATGCTCTCATCATTGGGCTCCAACTCGCTAAACAGCTAGGGGTTGACTATATCAAGACCTATGGAGACTCGAAATTAATCATCAGCCAGGTTCGAGGGCAGTACGAGGTTCGACATGAAGACATGATACCCTACCACCAGGAGGTGATCGACATCATCTCCACCTTCATAGGGTTCTTTATAGAACATGTGTCGTGCCTGCAAAACTTGGAGGCCGACGCACTAGCTGGCCTCGCTCTTCGTTGGCTGTCCCCGTTGGGTCCCAATATACCATTACGGTGATGGGACGGGAGCTAGTCTTTTCAAAGAACGCTCAACGCATATGTCAAAACTACTCGCTACAAGTAGACACTGACACTCGAGATTGGCGATTCCCATTCATAGACTACGCAGTCTACGGGATCCTGCCTGAAGACCCAAAGGAAGCAGCTTCTGTCAGAAAACGCTCACTCCAATTCTTCTATGACACAGCCACGAAAATGTTGTATCGTCGTTTATACGATAGACTCCTCCTACGGTGTTTGTCTCAGACAGAGGCGCAAGAGGCACTCCGAGAGGCGCATGATGGGACCTGCGAAGCCTATCAACCTGGTCCCAAGCTACAAGACCGACTGTGCAACATGGGCTATTATTGACCCACCATGATGGCAGATGCCATAGAATATACAAAGAGGTATCGGGCGTGTCAGTTTCACGCTGACTTCATCTACCAACGTTTATAATATCTATACCCTACGATGGTCTCTTGGCCATTCGAGGCATGGGGAATGGACATCGTTGGGCCAATCAGCCCGTCCTCCTCCAAAGACACCAGTTCATCCTCGCCATCACGGACTATTTCTCCAAATGGACAGAAACAGTACCGTTGATAGAAGTGAAAACTTTCAACATGATCAAGCACCACGTCATTTACCGCTTCGGAGTTCCTAGGAGAATTGTCTACGACAATGGTCCCCAGTTCGTAAGCCATACGTTCCATCGGTTTACGACAAGAACCAGATTCAGAATATGGCGTTAACGGCTTACAACCATGTGGCTAATAGGCTAGCCGAGTCATTCAACAAGACCATTGTCAAGCTGCTCAAGAAAGTCGTCTCTTCTAACAAACGTGACTGGAATGAGAAGTTAGGCGAATGTCTATGGGCTTACCTACGACCGTTCGCACACCCACGGACAGTATGACATTCTTCCTTATCTATGGGAGCGAGGCAGTCCTCCCCCTAGAGATCCAAATCCTGTCCTTATGGGTAGCCATCACTAACCAGCTAACTGACGAAGACAGCTAGCACCGACGGCTACAAGAGTTAGAGGAGCTAGACGAAAAACACCTGCTAGCGCAAAAAAGAATCGAGCTTTATCAGGCTCGTATTTCCGGTACATTTAACAAAAAGGTACGGGAAAGAACATTCCAAGTGGGCGACCTCGTCTTGGTAATCCGAAGACCGATGGTGATGACTCACAAAATGACCGGGTAGTTCGAGCCCAAGTGGGAGGGATCGTTCATCATAGAGACGGTCTACTCTAATAGTGCCTACCGGCTGGCAAAACCTAATGGCGACTTGCTAATGATGCCTATCAATGGCAAGTTTCTGAAGAAGTATTATGACTGAAGATGGAACTGGCATAGGCTCCCACATCCCCTAAGGGTACCTATGGGTTATGGTAAGGGGATTCCCCTCTTCTATATTTTTCCTCAAGTAGATGAAGCATTCCACGTCCATATTACCTCTAGATTCCTCCTCTACACCCAAAATCGTAGCTACCATGTCCATATTACCTCTGAGTAGTCGCCCTCTCCTTGATTGATCCTATGATTATCATGGCTATCTAAAAAATAGTTTACGTTCATACTACCTCTGAATTGTTGTTCTACATCCTAGCAAAGATTATGCCTGCCATGTTCATATTACTTTTGGTTAGGCATGTCTTCCATGATGACCCCTTGTCATCGCCATCAAGGGCTAGGAAACCTTTTACCTGAGCTCGTTAAAGACAAAAAACTAAAGAGACAGAATAGTCCTATACAGAAGCATGTGGCTACAAAGACCTATTACAGACTCTTCGTAGTTACATACATAGAGAAATTTAATGCTGAAGCTTAAGCACAATGTCAGCCTGGCAACAGAGGTGATGGGCATTTCGCCTACAAAGAGACGTGTTCATGCTTCTGTTTAAAGTACCCCGAGCTTGACCCAAGTTCGGGATACTTTGAAGGGGGTCTTGTAGAAACATGAAAAATTTCAACATAATACAAGGCGCAGAGGCGCAGGCTGTCAAGCATGCTAACAGCAAAGACAAAAGTCACAAATAGATGAAAATCTCAGAAGTCCTTTTTAATTAATCATGGCTACAAGAGTCTGCTACAGACTCGTCATGATTACATAAAAGGCTATATAAAGAGATAATTACAAGGATCTGTTACAAAAGAATTTGTGATTACATGTGCCAAATCAAAATTTTCTACGGATCTACGCCGGGGTTACTCTTTACAATGTGATCGTCATGGAGAGAGGCACTATGGATAGAAGATGTGAATACAGCCTCCATCAAATTCTCCACCATAGTTTCTTCCTCTCCAGACGTACAGCACTTCCGGAAGCAGCTATTGGCCCGCCGAAAGCTCAGGCTATAGCGCAGTAGGAAGGCCCTTTTTCAAAAGGGCATCAGCTTCTGAGACTCTTCTAGCCTAACAAAAGCACGCCGCCGCCAATGAACAGGGCAGAGCACAACCTGTGGCCCTCCGGGTTGGCCATCCACCCACAAGATAGGTCACAGGACCTCCAAGGCGTCGCCTAGGTTCGAACTCCTCATGATAAGCGTTCCAGCACATTCCAAGGCTTATCAACAGTTTTTCTGCGAAGGAATAGCTCCTTTGAACGAATGAATCCTCAACCAAAATCCGACTTAGGAAAGGCCAACCGCCGCTCGAAGCTAAGTTTGGATCCAGCATGTAAGGACATGAAGAAGAAGAAGACATGACTCTTTGGAAGAAACTTCCCTTTTATATAGGGTGGGAGTGGTCCAAAACGCAGGCCACATGGCCGACGGTCAAAGTTTTCACATTAATGGGATGAACCTAGGACTCAGCACGATGAACCTCATTAAATAAAGTTCATTCGACTAAGTCCTAGACTATCCTAGGACCCCTTGAAATTCTCCAAGTAATGGTGGTAATTAAGACAGAGTTGTTCATTAAGGAGCGGTCATTCAGTGCTCTTTAAAAGAAGACTTCAAAGCCAATGCCTTCAATCCAGAGGTACAGCTACATTCATGTGCCAACCTCAGGCGCAGACTTGGGAGATACCATTGTATCCAACACAAGTTCGCCTGCCGCTCCAAAAGCACAGTAACCTTGTCAACCTGAATCACAAGCCTACTCGTCGTCCTAAAGCACAGTGACTTTTATCGCTTGAAACACAGCCTTCTCGTCGCTCATACGCACAGATTCTCCGTCGTCTTCAAAGCATAGTCCACTTATCGTCTGAAAGCATAGAGGCTCCGTTGTCTCCAGAAGAACGGTCTACTCGTCGTCCCAGAAGCACAGTAGTACTCAGACCTCGCCACAAGCGCAGAAAGCATGGTTCCACCCAGTCGGTTTGCTTAAACCGACTCTCTCAAAGATAAGATTGGGGTTAATCATGATTGATATCTTATCAAATTGATTTAAATCTTAGATGAGGATCAATCAAAATCTGAATCTGAGATAAAATTCCAAGATTTACTCGGCTGCATCCGAACAAGCAAATCGGCACACGCCACGTGTCTCCTCCTTCGGTTATTTTGATAACCACCAGAGATCTCGATTGAGAGGAATCTCAATTTCCGTCGTGTGTCAGCGTCGCAGAAGCCTGCATCGTGCAATGATGGCAGATTCCTTCATATCTCAAAACCTTAATGCACATCGCATATGTGCTCCCTTCCCCTATAAATAGAAGGAGTTTTCTTTCAATAAAAGAGGAAAGCCACCGAACATCAAATCTCCAGCTCCAGGCATTCTCTTGATCGGCAACCCTAAAGTTCCATAAATGGCATCAGAAAGTCAGAGCAAGTTCAACCCTTTGTCAGATCATCAACGGAGTAGAGGAGCCGCTGCAGTGCTCGATCTCCACCGTCACACTTTTTCAGAAACTCTTTCCCTTGTACTTAAAATATTCTGTTTAGGACTTTCTTCTTTGTACACAGGTATTTTTATGTTCAATAAACAAAAAGTTCGTTCAACCTTTTGTGATGTCGAACAAAATTTGTGTTTTGGAACAGTAACATTTGTCCAAATCGATTTGATCGTTGCCGCAAGGTGTTATCGTTTACCAAACTCAATGATCGAGTTAGGTGGCCATCTAAGTTCCCGATCGATCTGAATCGGCGCAAGCATATTACAGAGTATGTCGCCTATCGGAAGAGGGGCACTACAACTACATTCTATAGCGAGGAGAACGGATCACTGGCCACATAGCTACGACGTCGTCGGATGCCTTACTGGTTCCAGGAAGTTCTCGGTAGGGTTTCGAACGAGTGGCGGCTAGGTTATTCTAGGAAGGGAGAGTGAAAGAGTAGTGTATATATAGGAGGAGTTGGGGTTTTAGCGAACGGTCAAATGTAGAGGTGTGAACAGTCGGATCGAAAATGACATAGGCGTGCTCTGCTCGCAGCAGCAGTTCGTATGGGGGATGCTGACACATTTGTCCTGTGTTTAAGAGTAATGGGTCAGTTTCACGGGTTTTGGCCTGCGCTTCAATAGGAGGATAGGCATAGTCCCATGCAATACCAAACATTCAGAAATGCTTGCTCACAGCACAACTCACGTTAGCAAAAAAGGGTGCACCCATAAGCTCACGTTAGCACATGTGTACAAGGAAATATGGAGTTGGTTTAAGCAGAATATGGCAACATTAGAATGGACTTAATATACATTAGTTAGATTTAGGCTTTTAATTTATATGAGTAATGGAGAATTGATAAATAAGAGGAAACTAGAGTTAGGTTCAGATATGAGCATATATAAGCAGCGCAAACTTAAACTATCCACATATGCAATTAACTTATATATTAGCCTAATAATATATATGTTGGGTATATAGCCTTTTGTTTTGGTTTTTAGTCCCACATCGGCTAGAAAGGAATGTGTATCTCCATATATATGAGTCTTTACTCTTTATGGAGATGCACATGTAGTGCACATGGGTGTGTGCCATGTGGGATTAATTATTAATGGTATAAAGGCTTAATCAACAATTAATAAGCTGTAAGCTTTTTGCTCTTGGGAAATTTATTTCCATAGGAGCTAAGTCCCGTTGGGGCTTAGCGACTCGGACTCGGACTCGGACTCGGACTCGGGCTCGGGCTCGGGCTCGGGCTCGGGCTCGGACTCGGGCTCGGGCTCGGACTCGGGGGCTCATGAGACGTTTTGTTGGCGCACTTTGCACTTAGCACGCTTAGTGCGCAGCGTACGCAGTGTGCGTAGAGTGCGTATGGCTGGCTGCATATTAGAGCGGGAACGGTTGCAGCAGTTGCTGCATGTTCAGGAGTGGTTCTGCCACTACCCTGAAGTGCAGGCAACTGCTTGGCAACCGCCCCGTGGGCTATATGCAGGTTCTCTCCTCTCTCTCAGTTGGAAGAAGTAATCAGAATTCCAGAGAGAAAACTCTAAGTGTTCTTTAACACAACAGAGTAGTGAGCGTGTTGTTTAACACAAACACTAGTACTTTTTAGTACGCGTGAGTTCTGTTACTTCAAACAGAGAGAGAAGAGTACCATTGCCAGAGGAGTTCGCCGTCTTCCGAGGAGTCAGAAGAGCAGGAGTGTTCCAAGGTTTTCCGTCAACCTTGCTGGTTCCTGGAAGCTGTTCGCAGAGGGCAAATAAAGCTTTGAGCAACGGTGATTATTCACCCCAGCAATTCCATCTCTCGCCTGTCACCCTTCTGTTGCCTTTAGCAGTTCTGTCAGTATCTTCTTTTTAAAGGCACTACTGCCAGTTTGCTACGATCACGAAAATCTCTTTAGATTATTCGTGAATTACGATATCTTTTTAGATCTCGTAATTTGCAGAATCCTTCTGGATCTCTGTTGCAAAACCTTCTTTAAGGAATTGCATTTGAAACGTTGTCTTTACAACTGTTTCAGTTTCTGTATTTTTCATCGAAAAGCGTGCTCCGACATTCCCGGCAATAACAATCTCAAAGCTTTATTGCTACGATGAAAAATATTAATGCTTCACTCCTAAACACTGACTTCTGTAAGTTAGAGAAGTTTGATGGAGAGCATTATCAAGTCTGGAAGAGGAAGGTTTATCTCACTCTTCAACTCAGAGACGGATCACGTATTGCTTGAAGAGGAACCTACTGTTCCAGATACTGGGTCTGCTGCCGCGATCACTGTGGCTACTAAACTTCAGGCCAAGTGGAGAAGGGAGAATAGCATTTGCAGGTTGCTTATCCTGAATGCTATGGAGGATTCCCTAGCAGAATCATATTCTAAGAAGGATATCGCTAGAGACATATGGGAGTCTCTAGAAAAACTCTACGAAGAAGACAAGAACAGGAGCAAAATATTTGTGGTTGAAAAATATCACAAATGGCTCTTTGAGGACGAGAAATCCATGCTGCCGCAGGTCAAAGAATTTCTGAA
Organism: Iris pallida; assembly: GCA_029216955.1. Taxonomy (NCBI): domain Eukaryota; kingdom Viridiplantae; phylum Streptophyta; class Magnoliopsida; order Asparagales; family Iridaceae; genus Iris; species Iris pallida. The sequence goes on along the minus strand of JANAVB010036441.1, from coordinate 43,242 downwards.
GCTGCGACAGAAGTTGGAAGACGAGGCGATGCCCCTCCCCGACAAGTTTGTTGTTGGAGGGATTGTCTCAAAGCTCCCCGCTGGGTGGAGTAAGTTCTATGCAAACATGCATAGGAAGAAGCTGGAGATCACCCTTGAAGATCTCCTGCAGGAAATTTATGTTGAAGACCAGATGAGGGCTCAACATAAGGTTGACACGCTTTCCAAGCAATTGGCTAACGCCAATCTGGTTCAGACCAAGGAACCAAAGGGAAAGGGAAAGCGTGCAGATTTCCAGAAGAAGAAGAAGAACCCTAACAACTTGAATGTTAAGGGAACTTCTTTCAAGTCAAAGAAATCTAAGGCAAAGATGCCTTGTTTCAAGTGTGGCCAGTTGGGCCATTTCAAAAGTGAATGCACAGCACCGGCCAAGAAATCAGAGCAAGGTGAGCCTAGCAAAGTCTCAATGATTACTGATGTAATTGCTATGATTGGACAGGTTGATGCTGTAGGATCTGATTCAGACTGGTGGGTAGATACTGGAGCCACCTGCCATGTCTGCTCCAGTAAGGAGTGGTTCACCACCTACACACCCACTTCTGAAGCGGTTGTGATGGCGAACCAGGCACAAGCTGAAGTGCTCGGGGTCGGGACGGTGGTATTGAAGCTGACTTCGGACAAGTCTCTAACGCTTCAAGGCGTGAAGCACGTTCCTGCTATCGCCAAGAACCTGATCTCGGGAGGCCTACTCTGCAATGCAGGCCTCAGGATGGACATCAATGCTGGCCAGATGGTGATGTCTATCAAGGGAACATATTTCGGAAAAGCTTTTTATACCGAAGGAATGTTCAAGATTCAGCTTGTAAATCAGTCCAATGTAATTAATGTTATTAATGAAGTCACTCATTCTGCTTATACTCTTGAGTTGTGGCATAATAGGCTAGGACATGTTCATTGTAAATGAATAAACAGAATGTCTAGTCTAGGACTTATCTCCAAATGTGGGGGTAAGGTAGAGAAATGTGAAGTTTGTGCTCAAACTAAGATCACAAGGAAACCCTTTCCTCGGGTTAATCGAAGTACAGATCTTCTGGAGTTGGTTCACTCCGATATCTGTGACTTCAAACAGTTCTCTACAAAGGCCGGGATGAAGTATTTCATAACCTTCATCGATGACTTCTCAAAGTATGCGTTCGTCTACTTGCTGAAGGCTAAAGATGAAGCATTCGAGAAGTTCAAGGAGTTCAGAGCTGAAGCTGAGCGACAGACTGGACAACAACTCAAAAGGATAAGAAGTGATCGAGGTGGGGAGTACAGGTCTCATGAATTCGCATCGTTCTGTAAGGAACATGGAATTGTCAATGAGACTACGGCTCCGTACTCTCCTCAATCAAACGGAGTAGCTGAGAGGAAGAACAGGACGTTGACAGAAATGATAAATTCAATGTTGTTGACTGCTGGCCTTCCTAAGTGCTACTAGGGAGAAGCTGCATTGACGGCCACTTTTATTCTAAATAGAGTGCCTCATGCAACTTCTGATATTACTCCTCATGAACTCTGGTTCAAAGTCAGACCTAACTTGAATGTTATTCGAGTGTGGGGGTGTCTGGCATATGTCAAGCTTCCAGATCTAAAGATTCAGAAGCTTGGGACAAGGACTACAAAGATGATCTTCTTGGGGTATGCCGAGAAGAGTGATGCTCGGAGATTTCTTGATATTGAGTCAAATCATATCATTGAATCTCGCGATGCAGAATATTTTGAAGACAAGTTTGCAAGGCACAAGAATATTGTTCTTCCGGATGTTCTGGAGAATAATGAGGGTGCACAAGAGACTGAAGTCTTCAATGAAGATGTGGTCCAAGAAGATGTTGTTGTTGATACAACGATTGAACCAGAACAAGCTGAGCCGTCAGCTAAGAGTGTGAGGAGGCCGAAGGACTACGGAAGTGACTTTGTCACCTATCATGTGGAAGCAGATCCACTTATCTATGATGAGGCGATGAAGACCAGAGACGCGGTTTTTTGGAAGGAGGCGATTGACAATGAGATTGATTCCATCACCTCAAATAACACTTGGGTGTTGGTTGATCTTCCTGAAGGAGCGAAACCCATCGGATGCAAATGGATCTTCAAGAAGAAGATGAAAGCAGACGGAACTATTGACAAGTTCAAGGCTAGGTTGGTAGCCAAGGGGTTTTCTCAAAAGCAGGGGATTGACTACTTTGACACATATGCTCCAGTAGCCCGGATGACCACCATCAGAATGTTGATTGCTCTCGCAGCAATAAATAAGATGGTGATACATCAGATGGATGTGAATACGGCTTTCCTAAATGGCGAGCTGACCGAAGACATTTACATGCAACAGCCAGAGGGATTTGTCATCAGAGGTCTTGAAGACAAAGTCTGCAAGTTGATGAAATCCTTGTACGGTCTTAAACAGGCTCCCAAGATGTGGCATGAGAAATTTGACAAAGTTATAAGGTCAAATGGCTACATGGTCAGCGATACGGACAAGTGTGTTTACACGAAGTTCGCTGATGAAAGAGGTGTGATCGTTTGTCTGTACGTGGACGACATGCTTATCCTAGGTACGGATATTAGATGTGTCACGGAGACAAAGAAATTCCTCTCAAGCAAGTTTAGTATGAAGGACTTGGGGGAAGCTGATGTGATCTTAGGGATCAAGATCATCCGGACAGACACTGGACTAGCGCTGTCACAGTCTCATTATACTAAGAAAATGATCACTCGTTATGGGTATCGGGATCTTCCAGGGATCGATACGCCGTACAGGTGTGATCTGAAGCTGAAGCCTAATTCAAGGAAAAGCGTCAGGCAGCTGGAGTATGCAAGCGTAATCGGGAGTTTGATGTATGCTACTACTGCCACAAGGCCTGACATAGCTTTCGTCGTGGAAATGCTGAGTCGTTTTACGAGCAATCCAGGTGTTGAACACTGGAAAGCTGTGGAACGGGTTATGAGATATCTCAAGAAGACTCAGACATATGCACTGTACTACAGCGGAGATCCGTCGGTAGTGGAAGGCTTCAGTGATGCCAGTTGGTGCTCAGAGGTGGAGAGCGAGAGGTCCACAGGTGGATACATTTTCACAATGGGTGGAGCTGCTATATCGTGGAAGTCGAAGAAACAAACTATGCTCTCGCGGTCATCCATGGAATCTGAGTTCTTTGCACTTGATACCGCAGCCGAGGAAGCAGAATGGCTTCGGGAGCTCATGTATGATCTTCCAGTGGTTGGGGCGCAAGTACCGGCGATACCGATATACTGCGACAACCAGGCGACTGCGGCGGTGGCATCAAATAATCTCTTCAACGGGAAGAAGAGGACTGTGCGGTTGAAGCACAGGGCAGTACATGATCTTATCAAGAGAGGTGTTATTGCAGTGATTGATGTTCGGAGTCAGGAGAACCTGGCGGATCCGTTCACCAAGGGCCTCAAGCGCCAGCTGGTCGATGACACAGCTTGTAAAATGGGCTTGAAGGCATTCTGATATTGTATTATTGTATTCCTACCATAAAGTTTTATGCTATTAGTTTAAAGATCTATCTACTAGGCATCTAGCTTTTGGTTCAAGGGAGGACCACTAATCGGAAGAATATCAGGAACGGTGGGTACATGTTCTATTGGGCATGGAGAGGTTACGGACCTATAACCACTGTTGTCTACTGTTATTTTCTGCGGAAAACAGGTCCTGTGGGAGGTTGGCTTAAATGCCTTAATGAGTTCTCAGGCATTTGGAATGTCTGGTATGCTTTACAGGAAGCATGGTAGCACAGCACTACAAGGAGTGTGACTCCATGCTATGTGTGGCGGTGACTCCACCATGAGGTTCTCGAAGGAGGTAAAGCCTCGGCTATGTTAGCCAAGTCACAGCGGCGTAGCACCGCAAATAGGCAGTTGGCCTAATGTTGTATATTGAATTAAAGAGGGATGTAGTCAGCACTACAAAGAGGAGGTGTTCCTCATGTTACGGGTGGCACGACACCACAATGAGGTAAACCCAGCTAGGGATATAGCCTCGGCCTTGCAAGCCATGTCGTAGCGGTGTAACACCGCACAGAAGCGTAAGGCTTCATGCTGGGTAGTTTGGCACTACAAAGGGGCTAGTCCTCATGCTACGGGTAGTATGACACTACGATGAGGTTCCCGATGATTCGGGGTAAGGTCCTCGGCTTAAGGCCATGTCATAGCGGCGTAGCACCGCAAAGAAAGCGTTGGACGTTTCATGCCACGTCTCTTTAATAAAGAACTCACCTATAGTGTATGGACAAAGAGATATCAGGCCGTCTCTTGAGGGTAAACTTGTAGACACCCAATATTATACACTGAAACCAGGCTGGCACACGGCCTTAAATGTGCAGCCAGAAGCACATGTAACTATATTATGTGAGTGAAAAGAATTTCAGCAATGATGCAGAATTCAAGGCTTAGTCCATTCTTGTATTATAGTTTGATTTTTGACTCACGTGGGAAGATTCAAGTCTTAAGTGGCATATATCCTAAAAGCATAATGGACAGTTACTGTGGGGAACACTCGTACTCATATATATAGAGATATGTGGGGGATTATTGGGTATATAGCCTTTTGTTTTGGTTTTTAGTCCCACATCGGCTAGAAAGGAATGTGTATCTCCATATATATGAGTCTTTACTCTTTATGGAGATGCACATGTAGTGCACATGGGTGTGTGCCATGTGGGATTAATTATTAATGGTATAAAGGCTTAATCAACAATTAATAAGCTGTAAGCTTTTTGCTCTTGGGAAATTTATTTCCATAGGAGCTAAGCCCCGTTGGGGCTTAGCGACTCGGACTCGGACTCGGACTCGGACTCGGGCTCGGGCTCGGGCTCGGACTCGGGCTCAAGGGCTCATGAGGCGTAATGTGGCGTTTTGTTGGCGCACTTTGCACTTAGCACGTCAGCATCGTCGCTAGGCGCATAGTGCGCTTAAGTTGCGCTCGTTGCGCGAGCCACTTGCGCGACCACGTTGCGCGGCCAGTTACGCGAGCCCAGTTACGCTGGCCCAGTTACGCAGCCCAGTACGCAGCCCAGTGCGTGCAGTGTGCGCAGCGTACGCAGCGTACGTAGAGTGCGCAGTGTGCGCAGCGTACGCAGCGTACGTAGTGTGCGTAGAGTGCGTATGTGCGTATGGCTGGCTGCATATTAGAGCGGGAACGGTTGCAGCAGTTACAGCATGTTCAGGAGTGGTTCTGTCACTATCCTGAAGTGCAGGCAACTGCTTGGCAACCGCCCCGTGGGCTATATATGCAGGTTCTCTCCTCTCTCTCAGTTGGAAGAAGTAATCAGAATTCCAGAGAGAAAACTCTAAGTGTTCTTTAACACAACAGAGTAGTGAGCGTGTTGTTTAACACAAACACTAGTACTTTTTAGTACGCGTGAGTTCTGTTACTTCAAACAGAGAGAGAAGAGTACCATTGCCAGAGGAGTTCACCGTCTTCCGAGGAGTCAGAAGAGCAGGAGTGTTCCAAGGTTTTCCGTCAACCTTGCTGGTTCCTGGACGCTGTTAGCAGAGGGCGAATAAAGCTTTGAGCAACGGTGATTATTCACCCCAGCAATTCCATCTCTCGCCTGTCACCCTTCTGTTGCCTTTAGCAGTTCTGTCAGTATCTTCTTTTTAGAAGGCACTACTGCCAGTTTGCTACGATCACGAAAATCTCTTTAGATTATTCGTGAATTACGTTATCTTTTTAGATCTCGTAATTTGCAGAATCCTTCTGGATCTCTGTTGCAAAACCTTCTTTAAGGAATTGTATTTGAAACGTTGTCTTTACAACTGTTTCAGTTTCTGTATTTTCCATCGAAAAGCGTGCCCCGGCATTCCCGGTAATAACAATATATTACTATAGGAAGGTTTTATTTCTCACCCTCATTTCCATAAAAATATACCAATAATAATAAATTAGACTACGATGTATCTATATAGAAATTTTTATTCTAAACCTAATATTAATAATAATCTATTCAAAAAAGTTGGGAGAGTTTACAACCTTTCCTACATAGAAGAATTTTATCCCCGAAATTAAGAATAATGGCGTGGATAGGAATAACGAGAATTCCAAAATATAATGATATTTGAAATACAGTACATAAATTCGTACCTCGATACTCGAACAAATGAGGGCAACGCTATTGAATAGAGTTCTCGCGCTTCCAAGTGGATTCGTCCGGAGAATGATGCTTCCATGCAACCCGGACAAGTCGAATCGTCTTTCCCCTTAATACTTTCTCGCTGCGATCGAGTATCACAACATGCTGCTCCACATATGACATGCTCGGTCCAATTGTAATCTCTGAATGATCTAGCATGTGACTGGAGTCTGCCACGTACCTCCTCAACTGTGATACTTGAAAAACATCATGCACACCCTCAAGTGATGGGGGTAATGCAAGACGTTATGCCACCTCGCTCCAAAATGTCGAAAGGCCCGATGTACCTTAGACTCAATTTGCCTCTGCTGCCAAATCTAATGGTTCTCCGAGTTGGTGATATTCTCAAGAATAAGTGGTCGTCTTCCTTGAATTCCAAGGGTCAGAGGTGCATATCAGCCAAATGCTTCTGCCTGTCCTGTGCTGCTCTGAGGTGGCTCTGAATCTGCTTCACCTTCTCTACTGTCTGGGTCACTAACTATGGACCAAGTATTTGATGCTCTCCGACGTCGCTCCAACATACGGGGACCTACACTTCCTGTCGTACAGTGTCTCGAAGGGTGTCACCTATATGCTTTCCTGGTAGCTGCTGCTGTAGAAAAATTCTACCAAATGTACAAGATTCTCCAAAATCTAACATACAAGCTCTGAGCATATCCTAGAGTGTCTGGATCGTGCGCTCTGACTGTCCGTCAGTCTGCGGGTGAGAAGTTGTGCAAAACTTGAGCGAGTTTTCAAACTCTCTTGTATACTCCTCCAGAAATAAGAAGTGAATCTGGAATCACGATCCGACACGATTCTGATCGGTACTCCATGTAGACACAATATCTGCCTTATATATAAATCGGCAAGAATCTTCGTAGATTGCCCAACTCTGAAGGGCAAGAAGTGAGCCGACTTGGTGAGTCGATTCACGATGACCCAAACTGCGTCCTTCCCATTGGGGCTTCTCAAAAATCAGTAACAAAGTCCATCGTGATGTGTTCCTACTTCCATTCAGGTATGGGAAGTGGCTGTAATAGTTCTATAGACCTCTGATGCTCGACCTTGACCTACTGATAGACCAAGCATCTTGCTACAAATTGAGCGATCTCCCTCTTCATTCTATGCCACCAGTAATGCTGCCTCAAATCCCTATACATCTTCATACCCCCTGAGTGAATAGAGTATATCGAGCTATGTGCCTCAGTCATCAACTCCCGGCATAGCTCTCCATTCGGTATGTATAGGCGATCTCCATACCTCAACATCCCGTCTTCGTGAATCCATAGCACCGTTTGTATGCCAGCCCCTGTCCTCTCTCGAAGTCTTCTGAATCTCATATTTGTAGGTAGAGCGACCTTGATCCTCTCCGCCAAGGAAGACTGTACCCTAAGGGTAGATAGTTGTCCATCCATACTCGGCAATATGACCTCTATCCCCAACTCCTGGAGATACTCAAAAAAATGATGCTGAGTCGTCATGAACTATATCGTGGACTTCTTGCTCAAAGCATCAGCCACGACATTCGCCTTGCCAAGATGGTACTGTAACTCAATCTCGAAATCTTTCATCAATTCCAATCAACGTCTTTTTCTCATGTTCAGCTCCTTTTGTGTAAAGACATACTTCAGAATCTTGTGATCAGTAAATATCTCTACCCGCTATCCATAAAGATAGTGCCTTCTTAGCTTTAGTGCAAATGTCTGCAGCTAGCTCCAAGTCGTGCCTTGGGTAGTTCTTCTCATTGATCCTCAACTGTCTTGATGCGTAAGCTACAGCCTTGCCATGTTGCATCATAACGCATCCCAATGTGCTCCCGGATGCATCACTGTACACCACATATCCTCCAGATCTCGAAGGTAGAGTCAAGATAGATGTTGACGTCATACGCTTCTTCAACTCATCAAAAGTTGTCTGACACTCCTCAGTCTAGATGAACTCCTGATCCTTATGCGTCAAACGCGTCGTAGACTCAATAATCCTTAAGAAGTTTTCCATGAACCTCCGATAATATTCGACAAGTCCAAAAAACTCCTAACTCCGTAAGTAATGTAGGAGTAGGCCAAGTCTCAACTGTTGTAATCTTCTCTGGATCTACTGCCAGTCCATCTCCTGTGATGATATGCCCAAAAAAGATACCTTGCTCAGATATAACTCACTTACTGAGCTTGGCATATAGTCTCTCCTTCCTCAGAGTCTTCAGCACGATCCTGAGATGCTCCTCATGCTCCGGCTCTTGGAGTACACAAAATGTCATCAATGAACTTATCCAAATACTTGTGGAGCACCTTGTTCATCAGACTCATGAACACTACGGGCACGTTGGTTAAACCAAGCGACATCACGAGAAACTCATGTGCCCATATCTCGTTTGAAAGACCGTCTTCGAAATGTCCTCCTTCTGAACCTTGATCTGGTGATAGCCTGACCTGAGATCAATCTTTGAAAACACACAAGCACCGCTTAACTGGTCAAATAAATCAACTATACGAGGCAAGGGGTACTTATTCTTCACTATCACACCATTCAACTCTTTGTAGTCTTTGCACAAACATATCAAACCTTCCTCCTTCGACATGAACAAGTCCGAAGATTTCCATGGTGAAGCATTCAGCCTGATAAAACTTTGGTTCTCTATCTCTGCCATCTGGACCTTCAGTTCATACAAACTCATGCCCTACTTCCTCTTGATCCTGGTCATCCTTATCCTAGTTCTTCTAAGATACCGTCTTTGAACAACTCAAATCCTAGCATCCCTTACTCCCATATCTTTCATATTCTATGTCTATGGTTCCCAAGTTTATAATTCAACTTCTCATAGGTTTTCTCCAGCATCTGTTTATAAGTCTCAAGTTAACCATCTCTCTCTCTCTCTCTCTATTGATCTTGTAGCTCTTCCTTACATCTTGTGTTTCTCATATTTTCTCATGTTAAGCATAGCCATAGGTTTAAACTCAAATATAGATTTTTTTTTCGCACTTAATTTATAATAGTAGCTTGTCTGCACCTTACATTACTATTCCCTTGTCATGATTCCTTTCTTTATCGTATACTTAATCTGCTCTCAAATGATCCTTTAAGCTTTAATTGGCATTCTTAATCCTCGATATATTTTCTTACTTAGTCCTTCAATCTGATATCCTTAAATACTACTATTCATCATTCTCTTTTATTTTCTAAATACAGTCATAATCCAATGCTATCTTGTAATTATTCATACTCAGTAACGATTTCAGAATTTTATCCTAGGTACATGCCACCATCTATTTCATCTAGGCTGATCCTCCACATAATTCTTATCCTAACCTATGTTATATATCAATCCATATTCCTCTTCTTCTTCTTTTTTTCTATCGCTATTACTCTGAGTCATCCAAATTTAAAAATTGGTACCATCCAAACATGAGTTTTACTTGAAATCCTAATATTAGACAACCTTCTCCAATCTTAGAGCCTTAAGTTTTAATTTTCTTAAGTTCTTGACACATTTTCTCATACCCCCATGAACTATGGCTAACCCTAACATCTAATTGTGCATTATCATAAATCATCGCATAGTAATTGAACTTATATTATTTTTAAAAAAAACCTTCTAGCCACCAATACTTCTAAATCGCTTCTAACTCAGGCAATGGGTAGATTTTGTCCAATTCTAGGCTCATGTTGCTAGGTTCAAATTTTGCACTAAACCTTAGACCGTTAATTCTTTCTAACTCAACATCTGGAAACTTATCCAGTCTAACCCTTCTTACTATGGATAACTATATTTCTTTTTATAAAATATTCAATCAAATGTGCCTTTTTTGACTTGATGAGGACATAAATCTGGAGGTAATCACCGCGCAAGTGCGTCCATCTCCCCGAAGTAGTAGGAGGAGACGAGAAACAAAAATAGCAATTATCGAAGGAAATTAACGAATACAATCGTGAAGTTCAAGGGTGACAACCAAACACAAGGAAAGTTTTTTTCAAATCAGCTGTGGATTGAGATCCTATTCAATCTTAATCATAATTGTAGGCTCGCACAATACAATAATGTAACTGAAACGACAAATCGAACCTGCATGGACTACCACAAAAATCATGTCGTGCCCAAGTCCCAAAATACACAGGACTAGTCCACGTGGCAATAGCCACCTACATATCCAAGTGGACTCCAGTCCAAAATCGAATACGCATAGCTGTCATAGATTTGTGTAACTATCTATATCAAGTTTATATCTCAATCTACGAAACAAGAACATAAAGAATAGAAAATATGATAACCAGTCCGCAGAATCATATTTGTCCGAATAGACTCAAAAGGAATAATATGAGTCTATAAAAACTATACTGCTAAGCAGCTACATCAGCAGGAAATAAAACATATAAAATACGAAGGAATGAATACCTGCAATGAGTACATACATGAAAAATCTGCAGTTCCGATAAGGAACTGTGGTAACTATGAATATCCGAGACTATAGGTAAGAGGCAACAATAACAATATGGAAAAGTTGCCCAAGCACACGGTGTATGTTCTTCCTGCCCTTGTGACTTCACGAATAGTATCCATGGGACACTCGGCCAGAACCTCTAGCTAGGACAACGAGTCATAATAGAAAAGAAATAGTGCATGTATATCAATGTCATCGTCCTAGGAATGAGACCTGGATTTTCGTATATCAAGATGTGATCAAGTACGAGAATCCATCAATAATGTAGTGTCACATAAACATGTCCTAGGGTCAGAGAGTGAACCCCGCAACGAGTTGTCGCGATAACGCAAATCTGAATATCTAGTATCGATACCCGATGGCGCTAATGTCCATCGGCACCCGAATATAATTCGGATGCGAAGTACCGAACACGGTCCTAGGTGTTGCAATAACATAATCAAGCAGGTATTTAAGGGCTTAATATTAAAGTGAAGTACAAGATTGACAGGGTACAGTTGCCTGGACCCGGATGCTGAAAACACAAAGTTGGTCCACGTCAAAGTCCGACGAGGGTAAGTAACCTGGAAGAAAATAAAAATGTATATACTTAATTATTTGATTTGTAACTAATAATGACATTACAAATACATTTTTATATATCATAAATTATCTATGGACAATATCAACTTTCACCCAAATCCAAATCATGGATTTTACTATTCAAATCCAACTCCAAATACAACTCCAACCAAACATAGGATTTAGTTTTATGATTAATAATTAAATTATAGACATCATCAATAATTAAGCTAATAATTAATTATGATTAATTATAGTTATTATTATTTATAAAATTAATAATTAATGATTAGTAATTAACGATTAGTAATTAATAATTGACGATTAGTTATTATTAATTATAAAATTAATAATTAATGATTAGTTAATTTTTAAATAAATAACGATAAATAATTAAAGATTAATAATTAATAATTAATGATTAATAATTAATAATTAATAACTATAAATTATAATTAACGATTAATAATTAATAATTAACAATCGATAATTTTTTTATTAACGATTAATAATTATAAATTATAATTATTGATTAATAATTAATAATTAAAATTAATTAACTATAAATTAAATATTTTAAAAATAGTAATTATAAATTAATATTATTATGATTAGTAAATTATTAATTAAATTATTATAAAATATGATTCTAATTATGATTAAAATATTATTAATAATTAAATTAAAATATTATTAAATTGTTGTGATTAACATATTATTAATTAAAATATTATTGTATTTAAAATATAATTAAATATTATATAATATTATAATATTATTAATTAAAATATTATTAATTAAATTGTTAATTAAATTATTATAAAATATTATTAATTAAAATATTATTGTGATTAAAATATAATTAAATTAACTAATTTTTTAATTAATAATACTAAACATAGGATATGATTATTAATTAATATTATAATAATACTAATAAATTATTAATTAATATTATAATAATAATATAATAATACTAGAAAATTATGATTATTAACTAAATAATAAAATATTGTTAATTAATATTATAATAATACTAATAAATTATTAATTATGATTATAACAAAATTAACTAATTTTTTTAAATAATAATACTATTTTTTATTAATTAATAATACTATTAAAATAGTTAGTTTTTTTTATTAATTAACTAATTTTTAACGAAATTATTAAAGAATAAATATTTTTAACGAAATTATTAAAGATTAACTAATTTTTAATTTACTATTTTTTAACAAAATTATTAAATAATAAATATTTTAACGAAATTATTAAAGAATAATTATTTTTTTTCCTCCAAAATCCAACCAAATCCAAGTTTTGGATTTTGTCATACTTTCCGTATCCAAATCCATCTCCAACCAAACATAGGATTCCATGAATTTGTCTCCAAATCCATAAAAATCCAAATCCCACCTTCAAATATGATTTACCAAACGGGCCCTTACAGATCCTCTATAGGCTATTACCACACCTCTTAGTTAACATGCACCATTCCTATCATTTAGTGGTACCGCTTCTTTTTTTTCTTTTTCTTTTCTTTTTATTTTCTTTCTTTTTGCCACTCACATGTACCTTACTATGCAGACTGCTTGGGTAGTAAGGAAAACCAACGCGGCACATGGAGATGCCATTCCTTGAACCTCTTCTAATAGCACTCATGTTTACACTTCTTGTACTAATAACCATCCTTGTTTGCTGAAGCTGAAGTTAAAGCTCCTTCTCCCACATTAGCAGACCTAGATTCCTATAGACTTCACCACAGTCCTAACCGATATCTATATAGGATCACACAAATTATTTCATTTGTTGTTCTCTCTCATTCCTCATGGAATATTTATACTGCACTCACTCCGACTACCCAGTATAAAGGAACCGCCTTCGTAGGCACTCAACACAATAAGCTTCTAGTCTTACACATTAAGCTATTCGTCATGCTTATATTTCCTCCTCTGTTCGAACTCATGCATAGAAATTTTTGCACAAATTCCCCACCCCTCACCCCACACAGTTGAGATTTCCATTTCTTCCATGCCATTCCAACATGCATACCTACCACCACATTTACTACTGGGAATATAGGTTGTTCCTTATAACTTACATGTTTGTACTATTACCTATAGTACTATTTCGGATGCAACATGCTACCATATTCTTTCCATACAACTATATTCTCTTCCTTCAAATTAATAAGTTCCCCAAAAATTTACTTCCTATCTTTAATTTTACCATGGCTATTACAATCCACTGCTTGCAACCCACACACTAAACTAGAGTAATATATATGCGGTGATGATTGAAAGAAAGAGGCTAACAGAATCTCAATGGAAAGGTGGAGAATGTCAATTACCTGAGAGAGGAACTATATGGATAAGGGAGAATGACGCACGGTGGAGACACCCGGTCTCGATAACTCGCTGCGCTCCTAGTCGCTGTGTCGACGAGCTGGGAACGAAAGCCGGTCCGGTCTGGTCGGAACAAACGCAGAGGAGGGCGCTCCGCCTTCTCACCCATGCTAGTCGCTATGGAGACGGGGAAGGGGGAGGTAGCTGGTGTTAGAAATTCTTCAATAACACTTCAATTTAAATCTGCAAAAAAAAAATAATTAAATTGTTACCGGCCTCCGGAAAAGTATTGCACGTCGCACTGTCCTAAGAGTTAGCTCGGGTCTATATGCAGACTGAATCCGAATGTCCCTAGTGGTAAAATTTTCGCTCCACCGGAATCTCGTTGCCGCACACGACGTCGAGAGAATGACCCCGACTTAGCTCCGCCCAGAGCAACAATGGAGAACAGCAGTGATCTTGAGAGTACGAGAATTTGAGAGAGGGAAATAAACTTCTGTGTGTAAAAAATGAAGGAATGAGACAAGGTATATATAAAAATTTTCCAACATAGGAGAATAATGACAGATTTAATGAGTCAATTAAAATAAACGTTACTGAACGTTTTCCAGCACAAGGTTCACTGAACCTGGACGGAATTTAGAATTTGAATAGTGAACGTTATGGAATTTAAAATTTGTTTTAGGGGTCCGAACCCGAAGAGAAAATCGAATCAGCATTTGGCACCCGCAAATGTGGGCACGTACCCGCACCCGTTACGCGCACCGAACCGAATCGGGCTGGACGGCGGCACGCGCGCACCCGTTACGCGCACCGAACCGAATCGAGCTGGACGGCGGCACGCGCGTATGGCCCATGGAGCTCCTACACACAACTTTTAATAAAGCAAAGGAGTGAGTGGTAATATGTACACACAAATTTTCTTATGCCAAACCAATGTGGGACTAGCAAAGGAGTGCCAAACCGATGTGGGACTAAAGTGAAAGTTGGGTTTGAGCTTTTGCTCAGGAGCTTTGCTCACAGCTGAGTACAGCTGAGTATAGCTAACAGCTGGCGAGATAAGCCCGGAGCCAAAAGTTCCCGCGTCGAGGAACCTTCAGCGATGCCAAGAAGGAGCGTGGCTCGCATGGGCGAATGGAACTATCGTCTACTGCAGCCCCGCACACGCGAAGACGAGGGTAGGGTCGCCGTGTGTAGATGCCACACTCACCTCGACTGGTTCGAGGGCTGCTACAGTCTGTGGCGAGGAGAACGGATCACTGGCCACATAGCTACGACATCGCTGGATGCTGTACTGGTTCCAGGAAGTTCTCGGTAGGGTTTTGAACGAGTGGCGGCTAGGTCATTCTAGGAAGGGAGAGTGAAAGAGTAGTATATATATAGGAGTTAGTTTTAGCGAACGGTCAGATGTAGAGGAGTGAACGGTCGGATGGAAAATGACATAGGCGTGCTCTTCTCGCAGCAGCAGTTCGTACGGGGAAGATGACACTGTCGTCCTGTGTTTAAGAGTAATGGGTCGGTTACGCGAGGTTTGGCCTGGGCTTCAACGGGAGCAACGGGAGGATAGGCATAGTCCCATGCAATGCCAAACATTAAGAAATGCTTGCTCACAGCACGGCTCGCATTAGCAAAAAGGGTGCACCCAAAAGCTCACGTTAGCACATGTGTACAAGGAAATATGGAGTCGGTTTAAGCAGCATATGGCAGCATATAGAATGGACTTAATATACATTAGTTAGATTTAGGCTTTTAATTTATATGAGTAATGGAGAATTGATAAACAGGAGGAAACTAGAGTTAGGTTCAGATATGAGCATATATAAGCAGCTCAAGCTTAAACTACCCACATATGTAATTAACTTATATATTAGCCTAATAATATATATATTACTATAGGAACGTTTTATTTCTCACCCTAATTTCTATAAAAATGTACCAATAATAATAAATTAGACTATATATATATATATATATATATATATATATATATATATATATATATATATATATATATATATATATATAAATTTGTATTCAAAACCCAATATTAATAATAATCTATTCAAAAAAATTGGAGGGGGTTTACAAAAATTCATGTTGATGTGCTGCCACTTCTATTTCGGGATGGCAAGATTCTGCATCTTCCCGCCTAGCCTTTGGTGCTCAACTTTCATTTGCTGATAGATCGTATATTGTGACACGAAGAGTGACACATCTCTCTCCATACCGTACCACCAAAAGATCGTATGTAGGTCCTTATACATATTTGTGCTGCCATGATGCAAAGAATATTTCGCATAATGCGTCTCCGACAATATCTCCTTTCTAAGTTCTAAGTTATCCGGAATGCATAACTGACCCTTCACCCGCAAAGCTCCGGTCTCGTCTTCTGCAACGTCGGTCGTCTTACCTATTAAAATCAGCCCTCACATCTTCTTTGGATACTGGTCGTCCTTCTGAGCGGTCTTGATCTCAAACTCGTCTACACGTGCAATTGAGCTAGTTGCACGCCTATGAATCAAACCTGAGTTTGATGTCCATCTCTTCTATGTCACGCAGTAGCCTATCGTTGATGGATAGAGAGGACATGTACTTCCGACTCATTGCGTTCACCACAACATTTTCCTTGTCTGACATGTAGTTGATCGTCAAGTCATAGTCTTTTTTCAGCCATCGTCTCTGTCGCAAATTTTATTCCTTCTGAGTGAAGAGATACTTAAGACTCTTGTGATCCATATAAATCCTATACGTCAAACCATAGAGGTACACTACTAAAATACCCCACTTTACCGACGGAAGTTTAGCGACGGACGGATTCCGTCGCTAATAGCGACCAGTTTCCGACATCTTAGCGACGGATTAGCGACAGACAACATAACATAATTTTTTCCAATTTTAAATGTAAAAATTTGTCGGGTGTCCGTCGCTAAGTCGACGAACGTTAGCGACGGATTCTTTTTCGTCGCTTATTCGTCGCAAATGTTGGCGGCAAAATCTTTAAAACATTGGCGGAAACTTTAGCGACTAACTGGCGACGGATATATCCGTCGGAAAACACCTTTTAATTGGCGACGGTTTAGCGACTAATTTATTCCGTCGCTATTCCGTCGCTAGGTTCTGTGCCCTAACTTAAATTGAACCGACGGGGGAGAATTTTTCATTCCCCCCAAAACTCTCTCTCTCTCTCTCGCGGCTCTCTCTCTCTCGCGCGCGGCTCTCTCTCTCTCTCTCTCGCGGCTTTCTCTCTCTCTCTACCAGGTATCTCTCTCTCTCTCTCTCTCTCTCTCTCTCTTTCTCTAATTTGGGTTTTGGGGCCGGGGGGGGAGTGGGGGGGGTCGGCTTCGCGGGGGGTGGAGAGGGCGGGGGGGGGGGGGGGGTGGTGAATGGGGTCAGGGGGTCGGGGGGGTGTGGGGAATGGGGGCAGGGGGTGGGGGGGTGGGGAATGAGGGTCGGGGGGTCGGGGGGGTGGGGAATGGGGGCAGGGGGGTCGGGGGGTGGGGGGGTGGAGAGGGCAGGGGGGTCGGGGGGGGTGTTTTATGGGGGCAGGGGGGTCGGGGGGGGTCGGGAATGGGGGCAGGGGGGTCGGGGGGCGGGGGGTGGGGGGTGGAGAGGGCAGGGGGTCGGGGGGGGGGGTGGGGAATGGGGGCAGGGGGGTCGGGGGGGGGTGGGTAATGGAGAGGGCAGGGGGGTCGGGGGGGTGGGGAATGGGTTGCATTCCCCGATACGGATACGGTTTGGCATGTCCCGATCCTAAGAAATAATACTATTTCATTTAATTTAATTTCATTTAATTTCAAAACTACTAAGAAATAATACTTAAAATACTTAAAATTATGCCTAAATGTATAAATTATATGTTTTTAAATGTAAATAATTTATTAATAATTATTTGTTTTCCAATACCAAAAAAATCTGATACTTCGATCCGATACCGCCGATACTACCGATATCGCCGATACCAATACTAGATTGCTTAGACTTATATTGCAAGGTAACTAGATACAAGTTATGATACAATGTAAATGCAAGTATACATGTTAGCTAGATAGCTTAGACTTATATTGCAATCTCCTATTAACACGAGTATTGATATCGCCGATGCCAATACTCGTAGGAATATATAGTCCGATACCGATTCCAATACCGATACTTTGAACCTTGATTTAAATACATGTTAGTATAGTATCTTCACATATATGTTAAGAGTATATACATGATTAGCAAGGTAACTAGATACAAGTTATGATACAATGTAAATGCAAGTATACATGTTAGCTAGATAGCTTAGACTTATATTGCAATCTCCTATTCACACGAGTATTGATATCGTCGATGCCAATACTCGTAGGAATATATAGTCCGATACCGATTCCGATACCGATACTTTGAACCTTGATTTAAATACATGTTAGTATAGTGTCTTCACATATATGTTAAGAGTATATACATGATTAGCAAGGTAACTAGATACAAGTTATGATACAATGTAAATGCAAGTATACATGTTAGCTAGATAGCTTAGACTTATATTGCAATCTCCTATTCACACGAGTATTGATATCGCCGATGCCAATACTCGTAGGAATATATAGTCCGATACCGATTCCGATATCGATACTTTGAACCTTGATTTAAATACATGTTAGTATAGTGTCTTCACATATATGTTAAGAGTATATACATGATTAGCAAGGTAACTAGATACAAGTTATGATACAATGTAAATGCAAGTATACATGTTAGCTAGATAGCTTAGACTTATATTGCAATCTCCTATTCACACGAGTATTGATATCGCCGATACCAATACTCGTAGGAATAGTCCGATACCGATATATATTGTAGAGCTCTGTTTTGCTATTCTGGACATGTTGTGACCTGTGCTGTTCTAAATAGGAGCCAGACACACTCCTGAGATGGGGGAGTATGTATAGTGATGTGGATTCTTACTAACTTATCATGTGAACCCATTTATGGGCCCTTCATTGAACCTTCTCATGTGCAACTTTCAGTCCATTCACAGTTCCCTATATTGTACTCTACATCACCTAGTTCACTTATATCTAACATCCTAACCCTAATCCAAATTTATGAGTATCGGTATCGGGCTATTCTTATGTTTAGTTTGTCTTACGATACAGATTTTCACATCCAAATTGAGGATGAGTCGTTATTTTGTTGATCGTACATGGATGTACAAACGGCAACACGAGAGTAGAATTGGTGTGAGTGACGATTTTCAGGCAGGCGTGGAAGTATTTCTTAATTATGAAATGAGCAAAGCTCAGTACATGGACGGTAACAAAATTAAGTGTCCATGTGTTAAATGTCACAATAGACGTTACGAAGAAGTGGTGACTGTGAGAGATCATTTGACCCGTAAGGGTTTCGTACGTAATTACGGCCTGTGGTCATCGCAAGGTGAACTATATTCGGAAAGACAGGCTGCGGAAGCTGCTACTTATGCTTTTGATGATAATGCTGCAACGGATGTCATCGAAGACCACGGATGCTCTGTTGATTATGGAGATCTGCAGAACCTTGCACGAGATATGGTGTATGATGCGGCAGGGCCTAATTTTGATCCGGAGGATCCTAATCCCGAGGCGAAGGAGTTCTATGACATGTTTCAGGACGCAGATACTTCTCTATATCCTGGTTGTGAGACTCATTCCGCACTGTCAGTGACGATGCGGTTGTTGAACATAAAGTCTGATTTTAACTTGCCACAAGCTTGCTATAATCGGATCACAGAAGTAATCAAGGAGGTGTTACCGAAGGAATCAAAAGAGCTACCAAAAAACTTCTACAAGTCAAAGATGATGGTCCGACAACTGGGACTGGGGTACGAGAAGATAGATTGTTGTCGCAACGGATGCATGTTGTACTACAAAGAGAATTGCGTATCAGAAAGTTGCAGCTTCTGTAATGCGGATCGTTACAAGCCAGTACAGGGAAAAGGAAAGTCGACTAGAAAACGACGTCCTTACAAGTATATGCATTACTTGTCGATCACGAAGCGCTTGCAGAGGATGTATATGTCTCTAAATACAGCAGAACACATGACGTGGCACAGCGAAGAACGCATAAAGGACGAAGGAGAATTGTCACATCCTTCGGATGGAGAGGCGTGGAAACATTTTGATTTGTGTCATCCAGATTTTGCTGCAGAGCCTAGAAATGTACGCCTGGCGCTATGTGCTGATGGCTTCGCCCCTTTCGGACATGAATGTTTGTACTGTTTTTGGATATTTGTACTGTTTTTGGATTTTGAATTCTGGATATTTTGGAAGTGTACATGAATGTTTGGATATTATGAATTTGTGTATTTGTGTTTGGATATTTGTACATAGATGTTTGGATATTTCTGTTTGATATTGGATATTATGAATTTGGATATTTGGATATTTGTTGATCGTACATGGATGTTTGGATATTGGATATTATGAATATGTGTAATATTTACGAAAAGAAAATAGAATGTTTCTGTAATTTTTTTAATTAATGTTGCATTTAGCGACGGACTAGCGACTAACTAGCGACGGATATATCTTTTAGCGACCGATGAGCGACTAACTAGCGACGGCAAATCCGTCGCTAACTGGGTTATATAAATATTTGCAGTTACCGACGGACGAGCGACGGAATATCCGTCGCTAACTGGGTGATATAAATATTTTGCAGTTAGCGACCACCTAGCGACTACCTAGCGACGGCGAATCCGTCGCTAACTGGTTGAAATAAATTTGCAGGTAGCGACGAGCTAGCGACGAACTAGCGACGGAACTTCCGTCGCTAACTGGAATATTAGCGACGGAATATCGACTACCTAGCGACGGCAAATCCGTCGACATGGTTCTGGAAATATGGTAGGTTTCCAGAGACTTAGTGACGGATAGTGGGTCGCTAATCCGTCGCTAATCTGTCGAGGATGACGACGGACTAGCGACGGCTTAGCGACCCATTATCCGTCGACATGGTTCTGGAAATATGGAAGCTTTCCAGAACCAGGCCGACGCCCTACCCGTCGCTAATCCGTCGCTATAACGTCGAGGTTAACGACGGAATGGCGACGGAATAGCGACTGATTTTGCGTATCAGGAACCTCTCTGATACGCTTTTACCGACCTATTTACGACGGCTTAGCGACGGATATTTTAATATTATATGGCATGTAAACCGACGGGAACAAGTCGCTAATCCGTCGCTAAACCATTGAAAGGCAACCGTCGGTAATCAGTC